>APFE031173644.1:47434-100924 GCA_000404065.3 Pinus taeda | reverse complement strand
AACTGAGGGGTGGCTCTGTGTGCGCCGCGCCCCTGTGTATATGTGTCGTGCTCCTGGAAACTGCCTCCAACTCTCTCCAAACACGCACTTTGCCTCTCAAACACTTTGGAATTTCTCCCTATGCACTTGATTTGCACAATGCCTCTAATTTTGGTGGAAACTTGTATATAAAGACTTTAAAGTCATGGGTTAAATTTTTACTTCTCCAAAAACCCATTTTTCTAATTTTATGTTTTGACACTTTTTCACTAACTTTAAAACACACTGATTTTCACTTTCCCTTTGAAATTTTAGCTCAAACGATGAAATTTTTGGCACTCTTTGCAGGGCTTGCATGACATAGAATTTGGCCACGGAAACCATGACCGCATCTGAAGAAATCAACTGACGACTTGTTTTTTTTTAATTTTATCACAAATGACACTGTTTGACTTTTCTTCAAAACAGAGTTTTGAAGAAGAGTCGAAGTCTATCCACACGACGATGAAACTCTCTGAATCATAACTGTGTAAGGGCCTCACTCTGGCCTGCATGGCTTTGTTTGAAGACCAAATTGATTAATCCCTAGACCTAATGATCGAAAATGACTTTTTTCCATTAAAGGACCAGACCTTGATTGTCATGGACTTTGGTGATTATTGACAAAAGACCCGAGCCAGCAGGAGCCAGACATGAGGGGAAATGACTAGCATGACCTTTTCTGTCAGATTATGGCATGCCCCTAGCAGAATGTAGCTGAGTGAATGGGGCGGGACTCCTAAAAATGAAATGCATAAAGAGTTTTGATCTCTGACGGAGGACTGACCAGACCGACTCTAACAGGCTGCATTGGCTACGAGTTTTTGAGCAGGTTGGTGGTTGGAAACTTTGAACTGTTGACCTCGACGTTCTTTTGCATGGACGCATAGGTTTACGGTACAAAGTAGCGAAAATGACTTGTTTGTTTTATTTACAAAGTCAAGGGTTGGCAGGGTTTTTTGGTTTCCGGACGGATGATGTCAGCGGTGAGTGATATGACATTTTTGTCGTATGCGGGAAGGCAGTAAGCAGTTTCATATCGCACCGCTTTTGGAGATGGGAGGTAATAAACCTGGAGCCAGCAATTCCAAATATCTTTTGACCTGTGGCAAAGGCACTGTGCAAAAACTACTTTGTGATTGTGCGCTAACGCGCGGTCACAAAGGGTCACGCGATATTCATAATGGTTGTCAGATCTTGAGGACCTGATCGGACGGTTTGACGACGGATATGAGATGACGGGTTTATAATGGAGTAGGCCTGATACATTAAAGGGTTAATTAATTATATCGGGGTTGGCGAGATAGGTCGGGGAAGGTTATTAATTAACCATAAGGGCTAATTAATCCCATATAGACGCGGTGGGGGATTTATGGGTTGTTAATTAGTTATGGATTAACTAATTAATCCTTATTACAAATGCTTTATGGTTATAAATAACCAGGGGCGGGATATATAGAAATTTGTGGTTTTTCATATTTACATAATACAGGAAAAGGAAAATATTATTAGGTATTTATATAATATAAGTTAAAAATTATTATGATGATGAAATGAAAAAGCGCTAAGTGAAAAAACATTTAATTTGTGTATTTAACTTAGGCTTAAGTGAAAAAAGGGTTTTTAGGAAAATACTTATGAAGGTGAATGAAATATTTATGAATGGTTTTAAGTACTTAGGCCTTTAAATTATTGGGCCAAGGGTCCGTTCCCTCCAGAAGTCAAAGAAATGCTCTGACTCCCTCCAATTTAGCAAATACCTTAATACTCAGAGGAAATTAGTGAATAATTAGGGAAAATGAGAAGGGGAATTAATTATTCTGACTTTGCTTTGCTTGAGATGTTTTCAATGTACTGTATGCCTTGGCCTTGTGATGAAAGTAAAATATTAACACATTTAGAGTCATCATTCATCACATATAATTCTGCAACATCAACTACCTACCCTACCTACTTTGACCTAGCATTTTTTCTTCTTTATTAGGGTGCACTTAGACTGGCCAACCCTTATCAAATTTTCCTTTTCTTTTACATGGCAAAGCCTATCTAAGTCTGCACTTATTACATCCAAGGGCTTAGATTAAACTATTGTTCTCCTTTTATTTACTCTACCTATCTACTTATCTACCAAGATTACATTGTTTGTTCAGATATTTATTCTCTATTTCTACAACATGAAATTGAAAATGAATTAGCCAAGTTTAAACAGTTTGACTATTCATGAATTGTGGCATAAGTGACAAGCTGCACACAATTGTTTATTACACAAAGTCAAAAAGTAGTGGCATTTAGACTTGCACACTTTCCTGGTCTATCTTTTGTTTGGGATTCATTTTCTTTCATTTTTTGACCATATTTTATTCTTTTTACCCTTTGATTTTTCTTTTAGGATATACCCTCTTTACATTTTTTAAATTTTTTTATTTTTTGAAAATATGGAAAACCTTTGCAACAAGAAAAGGTATGAACATATTACATAGCTCATCAATTCAATCATGACATATGACACCTATTGGTATAGGGGCCTAACAATCCCCAGGTAAACCCATGAACCAACGCAAGGCTACATCCTTAAGAGTGAATGGGAACAACTTCAAATTGCTGGTGATCAAAGGTATAATCATAAGTTTTGTAGATGATAATAAACTTAAACAAAAAGGTATTAGGGTCTTCTGAGGTTAAGCCATGGAAGTGAGGAAGGGAAGAGGGGCTTATGTTTTTCATCCTAGCATATCCATTAGTCTCTCTAATGGGAAAAGCACCTTCATTTCTGTTTTCAACCATTTTGTAAGTGTGTGGAAGGGTTTCTTCTTCTTCCCCAATAGGTTCTTCAAAGATCTCTAGTTTCGCACCTAATGGGGCCTCTAACTCCCCTATAGTGAGAGAGGGAAGCTGACATCCACCAAAGAAGAGAGAAGGTTGATTGTTTGATAGTTTGGGGGTATTTGGAAAAAACTTCCTTAAATTGTCTCTACTCCTATGAGGCATGAAAGAGATTTTATCTCTTTTTTTAGGTCTTTTTTCAGAATCACTTGCAAAACATAAAGAAAGCATAAATTGCAACTATCTACTGAATGAAAAATAGAATGAAAAGCAGAAACTACATCTACCTAGACACCTCCCTAGAAACGACGCCAAAAAGTGTTGAGCCTCAATATTGCAGCAAGGATGTTGAAACTCCTAGGGCTACCAACTTTACTTTATCAACCCGGGGTTTCGTACAAACTTGGAGGTGGCAGTGCTATTTGCACAACAGATGCAACTTTATACTCATGTCACTTCTCAACTGGGGTGATAGACCACTAGGGTTTCAAACCAGTCTTCTATTGACTAGAAGGAGTCTAACTAATGATAGTGAATTTAAAGCTATTTCTAATGAAGGAAAGTAATTTATTTCCTATTTAGGAAATGTAAGTTACTAAATGGAAAATTCCATGAATCATCTAGCTAGGAAATGACACAAATACTTGCATAAAAGAACTAATCTATCCCTGCAAATTATCATCTAGATATTTGGACTAATTGGACATGAGAATTTGTTCTATCATCTTATGATCCATATATGCATGCACTAACTATCTCATGTTGCATTTGCAAAAAAATAATATTTTAATTTCTAAATTCAGAAATGTAAATGCCATGTTATGTTATATGATCTTGCAAGGGGAAAAAGGCATGGGAGAGCTAGTCTCAGGTGGCACTTATAAGCATGGAATCCAAGATGAGTTCCTAACCTATACTCGGTGATGTCAGCCTAAGCTACATATGTCTCAATGATGCAGCCTAAGATGCATATACCCATTGTATGCAAATCAAAATTGCATGATCTACTATGTCCCAAGATTAATCACCTGATCCATGGTGAAAACCTTCACAATTCAAGGTTTAAGGCCCCTTAATTAATTTCTTAAGTGGGAACATTTCATTTAACTATCCCAAGTCTAAACTTTAATTAACATTTGAGCGGAAACTATATGACCCTTCAATATCCTTTGGTTAACTCTTATTACCTGCACATATTAACTATACCATGGTCTTTATACTTTGGTTAAACTCAACCTTAACCCATAATACCTTAATCTCGCTATTTCTATTATAATTCCCATATAATAGAAATATTTCATGAACCACACTTAAGCCTTACCTTTCTGCCATTCCACAGCCTTAGCACATATACCGATGCTCAACCTCACCGTGTTAAATCCTCATTGTCGATCTCATTCCTGTAGATCCGATGGTTATCGCATCGTCTACTCACTTCTTCAGACTAAATCTTTAGTGCATTAGATCTCCACCGTTTATTTCTCCAACCTCAATCCAACGGTGATCACGTAATCTCGCGCAGATTACATGCACGACCGATATTAGCCCGAGAGCATGCGAGAAAAGTGGTTTTCTCTTTCCTCTGTGTGCTATGTGTCACCCGCTAAGGCTAATCGTGTGAACTCATAGAATTACCATTTACCGCTTTGAGGGCACGCGAGATACCACTTACTGTTTCTGTAGACCGCTCCACTATTCTGCACGTGGTTTTAATCTCCACCATCCATCTTCTTAACTTTATTCTATGCGACTTAATCCTGGTTGTCTATCTCCATCACTCTCGTTCGTTGATCTGATTGATCCAATGATTGTGCTTTGCTACTACGCTCTTCTGTTTCTTACCGTGTAATAACCCATTCATCTGGTTTTCTGCCTGTGTCTTTGTTCTCGCCTTCCAGTCTTTTATTATTTTGATCCGATCTTCAACTTCGTTCTTTATTCCTTTGCACCTTTACACTTCCGTTGCATAACTCCTTAGGTTTTAAGAACCTTATAGTATACCTTCACTGTAACATTAAAGATTTCCTCCAACAGTGTTTGCGTGTAAACCCGATACACTCTTCCCTACATTTGATCTCTGATTCTGCATACCTGCAACCTATGTTATGTAGAATTACTTCTAATTCACACACAATTCATTCAATTACTCCATTAATTATCACACATCACACAACTCAAGAATTGAATTCTCTTTCTTTACAAAACAATCATTTACATAATGAGTTTCTCTCTCTTTCCTGATTTCCAATATCAGTGGCCTCTGTTTCCCTATCTGCCCGTAGGCTACAATCAAACTCTCTAACTAACTAACTAGCAACTAGCTAACTCTCTCTATGCCTTTTAGGCTTACATTTATACAAAAGGTTTTGTAACCCATTTCAGTTTAGATCCTTAATCTTTTCAACTAAATCCTAAATATCTTCTAAGTCCACTTTTGTCTCAATGTCTAATCCCTAAGGATCCTCTCTAGTTCCTCAAATCTTGAAACCAATTCCTAATCTAAGATTTACAATTGATTTTCAAATCACTCAAACCCTATGGAATCTTAACTAATCTAAATCTCTCATGTTCTCCAACATTCAAGAACATTTACAATATGCCTCACAATATCTAATTAATTCCTATTCTAAATATCTCTCATTAAAATCACTCAAAAACCTTAATAATTGCATTAAATTAATACTCAGGAAACCAACTTCCTTAAAACATAAGACCCCCTATGTCTACTAAAATACAATGATATTTCTGAGCCGAATGCTCCTGCATCAGACTCCCAAGGTTGAAAACATTCATGATCTCCTCATCATGTGTTCTCATATGTTGATAGAAAACCTCCGGGGTCCCAAACTTTAGTTTGTAGTTGTGTGAATGCTCTGTTCCTTTGTTGTTGTTGTATGTTTGTTGTCTTATGTTTCATCTTCCTCTCCTTGCCAATTAGTTTCAAATTCTGATTGATCATTCTTCTTGTTGATGTCAATCTCCTCCATCTGGATTGCTTCATCATTAATTGCCATAACTCTTCAATCTCCATCTCCAGCATATCCTTGGGCTGGTACATACTCTGCCATTAACCGCTACCTCTTTCTCTTTGTTTCAGTTTGTTGTTGTTGTCCACTAACTCTTCAACCTGTTGTTCATTATCTTCTCTTTGTAGTTGTTGGATTCTTACTACCGCCCTTTCATCCTTACCCTCTTTCATGATTATCTCTTTCTGCATTAAATCTTGATTCTCTTGCATTCTTTCCAGCAACATAATATCTTTGTTCCATGGATTAAATACTTCCATAGAATCTTCCTCTTCCATCTTTACTTGGTTTCTCATATGTGCGAAATTTTCTCCAGTATTTGCAACAAAACCTGCACTCACAAAACAATTATTAAAATTAAAAACATAAGGCCTCAGTGCCTCTTCTTCTTTTAGCAACATCTCAGTATGCTTCTCTGATTTTTCCTTCTCTATCAACACATCAGTATGTTGATTCAACCTCTCTAAAGAATTCTCTAAAGTACTCTCAAGACTATCAGCAAGTCTTTCTTCCACACCATCTACTTTAATGATGTCTTTCTGCTCTTGTCCACTGTAGTGAACTCCTTCTTCTACAATTACACTATCATACTCTAAGTTTTCCAACAAATACTCCAGTAATTCAATTTCTCCATGACACTTCATAAGTATTTCATCATCACTTATAATTCTTGCATTTATACACAAATTATCAATTTGAGAATTATGAGGTTCAACAATCTCAACTATTGCTTCACATATCAGCTCTTCAAACTGAATCTCATCTCCTTCTTTCACAAGAAATTGTTCATGTGTTGTAACAGCTTCAAACATCAATGTATTACTAAATTCTTTCTGTTGCAACAATTCACTGCTTTTCTCATTCAAGAGACATTCTCCATCCTTCTTTACTTCAGAGTATTTATCTTCTAAAAGATACTCTTCCATACTTGTGACAGCTTCAAAAGATTTCTCATCCTCTGCAAAACCTGTAAGCACATCAAAATTATCTGATTCAAATATACAAGATTTCATATCCTCCTGTTGATTTGAATTTGTCCAACAGTTCAAAAAATCATCAATAATTCCTTATTCAGCAAAGTAAACTTCTTATTGTCTTGAATTCTCAAGATCTTTCACAGATCTCCAGTCTTCATCTTCACCCAGAACTTCACCGTGTTCTACTTCACAAATAGAAACTTCCATTCAAAACTCAGCTTCTCTGAGTTCTTCAGACTTCAATTGAACATTCATTACTTGTTCAAGCTTCATCAACTCTTCTACTAACTGCATATTCACCTGATGATTTCACTTCTCTTGTAGCCTCTTCCACTTTACTTTCTTTCTCATGTCATAACCATGCTTCTGGTCATCCTTATTCATCTACAACATCTCCATTAATAACTCAAGATGGACTACAATCTCAACCTTCTCCCTCTCATATTCTTCTTCACTTAGTTGCCTCTGTATGCCATTTTCCTTAGCATCCTCTTTCTTCACTTTTCCTCTGTTGTGATCTTCCTCTGAACCTTTACTATGACCATCAGTAGTCATCTTCTTCTCTATCTTCATGAGTTCCTTCCTCACTTACTATGAGTTGTATTAAAGCCTCTGCAACAGCAATTCCTTCCTGTTGCCACTTACCCCGCCAAGCTTTCCTCTGTACTTGGTCTTTTGGCAAGCACTTGGTTCTTTATCTCTGGAACCTCTCAAGAATTTCTCTTTCCTCCTTCTAGGCTTCAACTCATTTTCACCTTTTAAGAACACAACTGTCCTCTTGTATTTCAATCACAATGAATACTAGGTTCTGACCACTTCTTCTTTCACTCAGAAATTCTTACCAGCTTTCTTCATCCCTTAGCAATTCTACCCACATCCTCTGTGGAATTTCCTTTATGATATTTCCGTGAGCTGCAACAATACCTCTGTAGTAACAAGTCTCCTTCCTGCTACACATGCCTCACTAAGATTCTTCCTCTGAGATCAGTGTTTTAACATCTCTCTAGTTCTCTCCTCTGGAACCAATTGAAGAATCCTTGCTCTAGGTTGCTGTAATCTTATCACTTTCTTATGTCACTACTTGTATGACAATATACAGACCACAAACTCACCAATCTTCAAACCAAATTAAAACAAAAACATATCATCTCATCTTCAAGATCTCTGCATGATCTTGTTCTACCATTCACCTGCATTTTGAATGGATTGTTCTTTGTTTCTTTGCATCTGCAAATTCTGCTACACTTTATCTTTGTGTGCCTACTATTTGTCAGATTTAAAATCTGATCTCCTCTTTCCTACTTTCATCACCATTCACCTGTATACACCTTCAAAATATAACTTTGTTCTAAGTTTCTCAAAGAACTTTTACACACAGAATTTCATTATTTTTCTCTGATACCAAATGATGCCAGCCTAAGTTGCATATGCCTCAATGATGCAGCCTAAGCCACATATACCCATAGTATGCAAATTAAAATTGCATGATCTACTATGTCCCAAGATTAATCACCTGGTCCATGGTGAAAACCTTCACAATTCAAGGTTTAAGGCCTCTTAATTAAATGATTAAGAGGGAACGTTTCATTTAGCTATCCGAAGTCTAAACTTTAATTAATCTTTGAGCAAAAACTATAAGACCCTTCAATATCCTTTGGTTTCCTCTTATTACATGCGCATATTAACCATACCATGGTCTTTAGACTTTGGTTAAACTCAACCTTAACCCATAATACCTTAATCCCACTATTTCTATTATAATTCCCATATAATAGAAATATTTCATTAACCACACTTAAGCCTTACCTTTCCGCCATTCCACAACCTTAACACATATACTGATGCTCAATCTCAGCGCGTTAAATCCCCGTTGTCAATCTCATTCTTGCAGATCCAACGATTATTGTGTCCACTCACTTCTTCATGCTAACTCTTTAGTGCATTAGATCTCCACCATTATTTCTCCAACCTCAATCCAACGGTGATTGTGTAATCTCGCGCAGATTACATGCACGACTGATATTAGCCTGATAGCATGCGAGAAAAGTGGTTTTCTCTTTCCTCCGTGTGCTACGTGTCACCCTCTAAGGCTAATCGTGTGAACTCATAGAATTATTATTTACCGCTTTGAGGGCACGCAAGATACCACTTATTGTTTTCGTAGACCACTCCACTATTCTGCACATGGTTTTAATCTCCGCCATCCATCTTCTTAACTTTATTCTACATAACTTAACCCTAGTCATCTATCTCCATCACTCTCATTCGTTGATCTGATTGATCCAACAACTTTGCTTTGTTGCTACACCCTTTTGTTTCTTATTGTGTAATAACCCATTCATCCAGTTTTTTTCCTGTGTCTTTGTTCTCGCCTTCCGGTCTTCAATTATTATGATCTGATCTTCAGCGTCGTTCTTTATTCCTTCACACCTTTATGCTTCCGCTATGTAACTCCTTAGGTTTTAAGAACCTTACAGTATACCTTCACTGTAACATTAAAGGTTTCCTCCAACATTGTCTACGTGTAAACCCAATACACTCTTCCCTGCACTTGATCTCTGATTTTACATACCTGCAACCTATGTTATGCAGAATTACTTCTAATTCACACACAATTCATTCAATTACTCCATTAACTATCACACATCACACAACTCAAGAATTGAATTCTCTGTCTTTATAAACAATCATTTACATAATGATTTTCTCTCTTTTCTGATTTCCAATATCAGTGGCCTCTGTTTCCCTATCTACCCATAGGCTACAATCAAACTCTCTAACTAACTAACTAGCAACTAGCTAACTCTCTCTATGCCTTTTAGGCTTACATTTATACAAAAGGTTATGTAACCCATTTCAGTTCAGATCCTTAATCTTTTCAACTAAATCCTAAATATCCTCTAAGTCCACTTTTGACTCAACTAATCCCTAAGGATCCTCTCTAGTTCTCCAAATCATGAAACCAATTCCTAATCTAAGATTTACAATTGATTTTCAAATCTCTCAATCCATATGGAATCTTAACTGGTCTAAATCTCTCATGTTCTCCAACATTTGGGAATATTCGCAATATGTAATTAATTCCTATTCTAAATATCTCTGATTAAAATCACTCAAAAACCTTAATAATCACATTAATTTCTACTCAGGAAACCAACTTCCTTAAAACACAAGACCCCCTATGTCTACTAAAATACAATGATATTTCTAAACCGAATGCTCCTCCATCACTCGAACTAGAATTTATGATCAAAACAGCATCAAACAGGTTGCTACGGAAGATCTTGTAGTTGCTACCGGAACTTCTACAGGATGTCCTAGTTTGCTACAAAATGTCCTAGTTTTCTATAGGAAATTAACTAAAATCTTTAGGAGTGAAATAATAGTGGAATAAGGTGTTGGAGAGATGTATGACAGTGAGAGAATGTGTAAGGAAGGTGCACATTGCCCAAGGCTAAGCCTAACACTCCAAGGAGGTTGGATTTTCCGAAGGTGGTTGTTCACGGTGGCTGCAAATTAAATATTCGAACTATGGGTTGGTATGCCTTAGCATAAGGTGGAGAAGACTTAGGTGAATCTGGTTGGATGAGTTCCTCCTTGCAGATCAACAATCCCTGCAACAAAAATTGTTTTCCTCTTCATCTATGCATCACTATATACCAATATGGAAAAGACAAGTTGAATTTTGAGAAATCTTATCTATCTATTGCTAATGGCTAGATCTATGGAATAGAATTCCTTCTAAGCTATGGAAAACTTAAGAAAAGAAAAATAACAATTGCAGGTGCTTCCATGAAAGCATAAACAATGATATATTTAAGCATGGAACCTAATCTATGTAATGACCAAAAAACAAACTTTGTTTTTAGGGTTGTTAGAGTGGGGCCCTCTAATCATGATCCCATAAGGGAGATGAGGAAGATTCCAATGTCACAATATTTTCTGAAGTACTTTCCTTCACTATTGCACCACCGATCTACTTCTTCAAACTAATGGGAACAAGATTAAGAAACCATTCAAACACTTGTTAAGCTAAACAAAACATAAATAATCTCATCAACTAACTATCATCTTAATTTAATAATATAGATACAAAAAGAGGAACTTCTGCTACAAGGGTTGGGCCCTAACCCAAGATCTTCAACCCTCCGAGTCAACTCAATGCTTGAATTTCTCATTATCATCAAAATTTCAAATACAACATATCAAATAATAGTCACAATGTTTCAGCTCAAATTGCCTCTAGGCTACGTCAAACAATTGAATCCTAATGAGTCCTTTGGCTCTCTTATTTATACAAACTGAAGCTACCAACAACTTCCTAAAAAATAGGGAGACTTGGATCCCTAACTCGACAATAACTTGTCTTTGACTGTCACTGGCTTGGCTGCCAATGAACTCGGCTTGCTTGGTTGCTAGTAACTCTGAGTTGATGAGATATGGTGGAGGAATCTTCGAACTATTTGAGGAGTAAAGGAGGGAGACCAATCTCCTAAAATATCTCTTGCTTGTCCACCTCAAGTTCCTTCACTTAAATTAGCCCAAAACTACTTCAATTCCTGCATTTAATACATATTAGGCCACATGACATAACAACTCACCTTTACCTTCTCACTAAGAAAAATATAACAAAATATGTAAATAAATGTGAGAAAAGTCAATTTTAATAAGCTGGAGAGTGGCATTGTGACCCATATAGTTTACTTATTGATGAGCATCATCAAGAACCTAAAGCATTCATAGAAACAAGAACCCGACAGCTACAAAATCAATCAATTTCAAAGTATCTCATAAAGTGGAGGAACTTACCTGTTGAAGGTTCCACATGGGAGGATGAGAATTTTATACAGAAGCATCCAAAACTACTCAAGCGTTGATGACAACAATTTTTTTAAGGAGAGGGGTATGTTAGGTCCCTATACTACTAGTGTATCTCCTTATTGTTATTGTTAGTCTAGCCCCCTCATTGTTATGGTTGTGCCCATGTAGTCCCCATATTGTTATTATTGTGCCCAATAGAAGCCCACTATTGTTATTGTTGTGCCCTTACATTATTATTTTTATGTAGGCTCTGATTATACTATGACCCCTTAGACTCCTATATATATAAAGGAGGCATTTTCATTTGTATCATCCAAGAATTATTCATTTATGTAATGTAAGGGAGGTTCTCCCCTCGAAAAGGATAATTTTTAAGTTGTCGATCTATCTTTTTTGTGAGCTAGTTGCATAACACATCCTTTACTATGACAGGGCCTCCAAGAAAAATCTAAGGGTGGTAGATGCAAGGGGGGCTCTTTATAGGCCCAAAGGACAAATGGATTTATGTTATTCATGGAGCCTTTTCTTAGCTTCTAACAACCAGGTGGAAATGTATATCCTTCTATAAGGAGTAATTCTAACCAAATCTTATTCCATCATATCTCTATTCATAACAATCAATTCAAATAATTTAATTAGCCACCTTAGTTTGGATACATCTACATTTGATCTCAAGTTAAGTTCCCTCTACAAGATAATTTTAGTTCATATAGCCTCCATTTTGAACATACAAGCCAAGCATGTGCTAAGGAAGCTAAATTATTTGGTGGATTTTCTGGCCAATCACACATTATCTCTAGATCCTAGAACATTGATCACAAACATAACTATAAGGGAGGCTAAAATTTCTTAAGTATTTACTATGCAAACAAATAACAACAAATTTTTTTTGGCTCAACCCACATGAATGAATCAACATGACAATGTTCAGCGTGTCAAGGATCATGGACGGGAATCACAATTAATATTCCAAAGGCTCTCACCTGAGCTATTGAATATTACCCCAAGGAGAATAGATGACACTCCAATTTTGTTTATGGGGATTCATGTGGTGGATTGGTTTGCGATAGTGCGATGGGAGAAAATCAGAATAGAAACCTTGGCGAAATGTCAAAAACCCATGTGTTTCAAATGTTGGCAACTATCAAGCAAGATGAGGGAAGAAAGGGTTCGTGTGAAGGCATTATGGATAAATTATAGTGTAATCATTATGTAGACACTCCATAAAGTATCATTGGTTTCAAGGATGGTACCATTTGGGGAACTATTGTGGAAATGAAAACATTTATGCCATTGTATTCACTCAGGCTACCAAAGATCCTTGTCTCCTTCTTTATCAGAGCTATAGGGATTGTTTGCACTAGATGGGTCGATATACATCCTCTAATAAAAGAGAAACCCCTTAATGACAAGGCCATGACAAGCAAATGTGAAAAAGGGATGCCTCTAGGCATGAAATAAGAAAATAGGGACTCAACAGATCAAATAAATATTTCCACCCTTAACATGAATATCAACAATTTGATGCTTTATTGGATATCATATCCACTTGGAGGCTTTAAGTTCAAGAGTTCAGAGAGGAATTTGACAAGGTAAAATCATATTTGGATTTAGTACATACAACTCAACAAGGAGGGTATTATGATGTTGGGGCTTAAGTTTCACTAGCCAACTCTACTCTCTTTGTGCCACTTGGAATCTCAAACCCAAATCGAGTAGCATGAATGAATAATTTAATAATTTTAGATGACTAGTTTTCAAGTGTTAAATATCAATTTTGCTAATGATCATTAAATGTTGTAGAATTCAAGGTATATTTTACAAACCATATACATTTAGGAATCTATGGATGTATGCTATAGGATTTTAGTACAAAATACCTAACAAGCTTAGAATTGTTTTGAATCATCTACGAAAAACCTACTCGTTAAACATGCGATGTAATTTGTTGTGCCCGAGGCACAAATTATCCTCATACAATTTTTATTGTGATCATATATATATATAATGATAATTTTTTACTTAATTTAATTTGGTTCATCACAAATATATTTAATTTGGTTCATCACAAATATGTTAATCTTTTTTTAATGATAAATTAATTTCATAAAATAAAAAAATGTAAAACCATATAAGAGATTTGAATCTAAGTTATTTATCTTTCAAAACACTCATCAATATGTTAATTCAATTTTATGATAAATTAATAATTAAATTGATAAAAACTAAAAATGTGTTAATTTTTTAACTAAATTCTTTTTATTCTTATTAAATTTCATTTAAATTAAATATTAAATTATATATATATAAGGAATATACATGTTTGTGGTCTTGAGGAATTACTTAGGCTCAACAACAAGGTTAAAATTCATTACAACACACACACACTCAAATCATTTATTTGTGGGAATGAACCTATATAGAGAGGATAAAAACATATTTCCTCCAAACCAACTATAAACTTACTTATAAAGAAACACATACTATTAACATTAATTATATTTCCAAAATAAAATAAATTTTTATTCTTTTAATAATATATAAAATAACTTCCTATTGGCACCCTCTACAACCACCTCTTTTCATTTTACTTATCTAAGTAAAAGAAAATGACACCCTACCAAATTTAAGTTTAATGCTTAATTTTGTGAAATTATTATCTATTATTTCATTATTTTGGTTTGTGGGATTAAATATTTGATTTTTTTTTTGTTTTCGAATTTGATTAGTCATAAATTGGTGTGTAATTTACTTTTAATGCACTAAATAAGTTACAACATTTGCATTTTTCTTTTCTTTTTCTTTTTCTTTTTTCTTTTTTCTTTTTTTTTTAAATTGATAATTTGTCAATTTTGAGGCCACCATAATCTTCTACTCATCAAGAAAACTGATGATATATATTTTTTTTCTCATTCCTTATATGGGACATAAAGTTATAGCCCTTGGAAATTTTTGTACTATCCGACATATTCTGGTGATGTGGTGGATGATTTGTCCTCTTGATCCACTTGGAAAATAGTTGTACTAAATGTGATGACATGGAAGTTGATGTAGATTGTATTTTATTTATTTATTTTTTATCTTGTTTTTTATTATTTATATTTATTTATTTTCCTTATCCAATGTTAAGATGGAACATAAAGTTATGGTCCTTGAAATTTTTCATAATTGAGCAATGGTTTTGGGCATTCTTTATTAATGGTTTTGGGATTTCTTGTTTCAGGTTGTAATTTACTCGAGCACCAGAATTTGGTGGCATCGATACTTTCATTTATTTGTTTTATTTTTTAATTTTCCATGCTTCTAGCGAGTTCACACAAAAGTATTTATTGGAAACAAAATAAATATAAACACCTCACGGTGCAATTCCACAATGTATGTGGGATAATGAATTAAACTTGCAGATTAATTGGCAGAAATAATCTGTGAATTAATTCAATAGTTGCTTAACACTATTTTCGAGGGGCCAAATCTTGATTTTCAGAAAGTCGAATTGAGCAAGAAATAACTCACTGGAAAGATGAGAATGTGAGGAACACTTTGGGAAAATTCTTTTTTCCAAATAGATAATAAAAACTCCCAAAAATAATTAGGTTTAAAAAGGAGTTGTGAATTTATTTAAAAAAAGACCACGATATTTTTGTTGTTTGCTAAGTGGTTTGAGTCCTAAGATGACTGCACACTTAATCTTCGACTTGAGAAACCATGACCCAAGAGCATCTAAGCCTTCAAAATCACCTGAGGATCACACCTAGCTTGGGCCACACAACCCTTAATATGACTGGATTTTTTCCCATGGAGTTTAAAACAAGTGACCTTCACATCACGAAGTGCCTTAACAATACACCATATCATCGTCTATTCTACACCTTGTGGGAAAAATACCACGATATTTGAAAAAAAGAAGAAGAAAAAATAAATAAAAGGGGGAAATTAAATTGAAACTTAATAGCCTAAATTTATTATTTAAATTTAACTTATGTGATTTTATTTACAAATTTATTCGTTTGAAATTTTTTTATTGGATTTATTAATAATTTCATTTAAATATTTTTTGTAAATTCTAGAAGTATTTAGCATAAGTTTATAATGTAAAGACTATATACAAAATAAAAATAAAAATGTGTTCTAGATACTAGGATTTTGTTAATATTTTTAAGGATTGTGTTAATGATTAGTTTCTAAATTAATGGGTTTTCACTTATTTTAGGAAAATAAAAATAACTATAATCTATAGAAAGATGAAAATTATATATGATCCATTTCAAATCACCATCAATCTTATTCATATTAATCATGATTTAAAATAGATACTCATTAATTTCATTTTTGCTCATTATTTGCTCCATAGTTATGACTTTGCCCCTCAACCTTATTAACGTCTCCACCAATTTATTGTGAATTTCTTAATTCTATACTCATTATAATCCATATTAAGACACTGATTCATTGCGAATTTCTTAGTTTATACACTCATTATAATCCATATTAATATCTCTTGCACATTTATTCTACATATATTTTTTCATGAAAATCATAATCTTCTAAATCATTCCTTTGTTAGTAGTTTATTGTTTAAATTAATACTGAAGAGTATGCTTTATAATAATTTATGAAAAACAAAAAAACAAAAAAATAGATTTATCAACACATTCTCCTTCACAAATGATTTCCATCACTTAATTTTCTCTAAAAGAGGAACATCTATTATCTTCTTTGTCCCTAAAATGTTGGCAACTTAGTTGTTTTCAACACTTATCACCATGTAAAACTTGTCTCAAAGCCAAATTCTGCAACTTGCACCAATTGATTCATACAGAAATAGTAATACTTTTGTGTGGAAGACATGTAGATTATGCTATGGTGATCACTTTGGAAACTACTCATTGATCTTATGGTTCTTTTGTCAATTTTTGTGTTCCTTTAAAAACCACAAATTCTCAATTTGCTATATTGCTCACTTTTTGGGTTTCCAAAAGGCACTCATAATATGTCACATTCTATAATGAATGAGGTAGAACTCTATACTAGAAATTTGTTTGAAATCCCATAGAGCCTATGTCACATTTTTTCTCACTAAACATTGCTAATGTAGCTTTGTCTTAAATGCCATTTAGACCTCAGTAGAACATTCAATTTTCTACTCATAGGAAAATTCCTTTAATTTTTAAAGAAATGTTTTAAATGGTTTATGGGTTCAACTCCCCTTTCATGTCTATCTCTTGTTGATGTGATTTTGAATAATTTTGAGTTATGGATAGAGTTTGCTAGCCAACTATGTAAAATGTGAACTCCGAGTTTATCTTCTTATCAAATTAGTATCAGGGAAAAAAACATTTAAAAGTTAAAGTTGGAAAATAATTCCATTATGGTAACCCTATGACCTATTATCGATTTAAATGTGTATATAAGATACATCTTTGAAAATATAATTTCCAAATATTTTATTATTTCCTATTTTATTTTAATTTTTCCTTCACTTTTTGAAGCTTTGACCTTCCTCATAGTTCTCCACGCATTCTTAACCTTGAATGAATTGTGGATACCACTCTTATCCAAGCATTAGGGAACTCTAGAATTCAAGTCTCCTCAAATTGATTTTATTTACCCAACCTTCAACCTCTAAGCATCAAAACTTGATGGGATAACTATCAACTAATTATGTTTTTAGGTAACAAGGACTTTGAGAGTTTAGGATCCTAACTTAGATGTCCTTTACCCAACCTATGATCTATGGACTCTTAGTTTTGGCTACCACTCTTTGTTCAAGTAATCATATGCTTTGGTTTGCATGGATCCTATATGTGATCTCAATTCTCCAATGTCCAACCTCTAAAGTGGTGGGTCCCACTCTTTGTTTGACCAATCAAGCACCGCATATTCATGTGCTCCACAACTTGGTTCCACTTCCGTGACCTTTGAAGTCTAACATATAATATTTGAAGTGCATTGTACATATTCAATGTTATATTTTGAAAAGTTTTATTGAGGAAGTCAGGTAGCTCAATTCTCCCTCCTTAACCGCTAATTTCTAAATGGTCTTATACTTAGTCAATTTATATTTTATGTATTCAAAATTTTATGGAATTTAGAGATCCTCAAATTTGTGTTATTTCCTTAACCTCAACCTCGAAAGGCTAATTTAAGACAACTTTATAAATATTGTTGTGGCTTCGAAAATATATCCATGGAATTCAATACAGTGAGCCCCTATCTTTGGTAAAGTGGATTAACCAATTTAAAGAAGAACCAAAATGTGAGGCATTTTGATGTTCCTTCTCCTAATATTTTAATAATTATATTGTATTTTAATAAGGCAATTCTCATAAATTTCATAATTTGATTAGTGTAATTCATTTAAGTTCCCAAATCATCCCAGGGAGAAGGATTTTATCTTTTCACTAAACCTTTAATGAAAATAACATCAAAAGAGTAAATTCATTAGCTACAAATTCTCTTAATTGATGAAGCCAACAAGATACTAATTTCTTAGAGGAGGGCTTTATGTTAGATGATTAGAATAATTTCATCTTCATAACATAACGTATTTTATATTTCTCCATCAAGGTATCAATGTGAACCTATGCTCTGATACCAATATATCATGTACCTAACATCCATATTACATAGTGGGGAACCTCAATTCACCTTATTTTTCCCAACACTTGTAGAACTTAGAAAACTCACCATATTTTAAAGATTATAAAACAACAAAAGAGAAATAATGATAAAAATCACACATAGAAACAACACATATATAAATCATGCCCACATGATTTATGCTGGAAAACCCAAAATGAGGAAAAATCAACATAATATTAGATCTATTATCCTTTGGCTTAAATGCAACAAGCCCGACCAACACCTTGTCCCCTCGTCCAATGAGCCTTCCACTCAACCTTGGCCCATTACAATGGAGAATTCCCAAGTCTTTTCAAGGCTTTAACAACATTTAATACCATGGGTCACTAATAATAGGTTCCTGAAACCAACATTACTGACCTAAAAACCTTGATTCTTTTACCGACTCAATTTTACCTAACAACCCTCGTGTAAACAATATTATTATGATTATCCACCTTGTTCCAATGTTATTTAATGTTCTTTGTTGACTTCTACCTCTTGAAATGTCCATTAACAATACAACCCACTTCCTACATCATACATAAGTAAAGAACTTGTCCTCCCATGGCCATATCTTGGCCTTCAATCCCCATCTAGTTCAGTAAAATTATTCCAACAATTCTTCTCAAAATCATGATTTCGAGAACCAACAAATCCAAAGATGTGTTCTTTGAATTTTCCTGGTTCTTTTAATATTTACACATGGCCTCTAGTTGATTCCCAACATTTGTGTACATCCCTTTGATACAAATGAGTTGATGTTGTTCATGTTACCAAATTCTTACGTGCAATCTTCCACTACTTGTCAAATAGCCTACACTTGGCACACACTATTTCTAGGAACAAATCTAACATTAATCTTCATATTTTAACCTTTTTCTTAATATAGAGCATCATATAAAAAAATTCACATTTTCCTGAATTTAGTCATATCTCACTATATCAACAAGTGTGAATACAACATCAAATAAATTCCCAAGCCACTCTCTAAATAGTCCAGGGCAACCTCGTGCTATGATACTAGTTTTTAGGATTATATAACAATACGAGAGAAATAATGATAACAATCACATATAGAAACACACATATAAATCATTTACACATGATTTAACCTAGAAAATGTCAACCAGTGAAAAACTAGCCTAATAATAGATCTATTATCTGTTGACTTAAATATAGCCAACCTAACCAACACCTTGGCACCTAGACTAGTGAGCCTTCTCATCAACTATGACCCATTACAATGGAGAATCCCAAAGCCTTTTAAAGGCTTTAACTACATGTAATACCATGGGATCAATACCTTGGGTCACCAATACCAAGTTCCCGAAACCACCACTATTGACCTAACAACGTTGACTCTTTTACTAAGTCAAGTTAACCTAACACATACAACCAAAATATTTACCTATGATATGTATCCTAACAAAATCATGTGCAAAATCATAAAAACTTTGAAAATTGGAAAGAAAGCACATAATTATATCATACAAATCTAGTATAGAACATCACAAACATATTTATCTTATAAAAAATTTGATCATGGATTTTTTTCCCAATAAGCATGCACCACCCAACCATACACATCCAACTCAAATATCAACCTCAAGTTGGGATACAAGACGACATAAGTATGGTTTCCTATATGTCGATGCCAAATGTGGTGCCATAGAATTCAAAGTAAAAAGGGAATATGAAAAAAATATAAAAACCAAGAAACCCTGCCAAATAACACTCATGTATAGGCTACAAGAACACTTTATGCTAACTACCACACTAAAACATGCAACCCTATGCAAATATTCACCACTAGTATAGAAAAAACCCACATTAGTCCTATTACCCAACCATATACATGGGTAACTGTATAATGTATATTTATAGCCATACAATAAAGACCATCCTTTCGTGATCCACATTGTAGAGATGATGACCAACATCCTCCACATAGAGCAGCCCTATAGATGCTTCTTGTTCCTCATACACTCAACTCATCTGCTTAACCATCATAGTCATCTGATGGTGGTGGTTCAACACACATGAAGTGCATTACTCATTTTTCCAAACAAAGTGTTTACATTTAGCATATCAAGCATCTAAGTAAGGATCATGGGTTGAAGTTGTAGAATGAATCATGATGTTTGGAAGTTATATTTGTTGGCTTATTTCACCTTGGTGGTTATCAATCCACCCTAGGGGTTTTCTTTCATTATATAGGGGGACACAAATATGAGGCATATATTGAGACAACATGACCATATCCTTCCATACTTAACACCTTACTTGCGCCCCTCTTCTCCATTATCCTCTCTTTTGAGTTGGTTGCTATAAATTTATTGTATTGGTTCCCTACTTGTCTCATCCTATGAGAAGAAGGGGCCTGGAAATTCCAATAGGTTGATGTAACTATAATAAAGAATAAAAGATAACGTGTCAAATGTTAAAATGCAAAATCATGGCAATGTATGAATTATGATTAAAAGCCAAGTTAGTTTGATATCTACCCCCCCATGTGAGGCCGTTAACCTAGTCCTATGCATATCAACCTAGTCCCATGCATATCATGATATCAAAATAAAATGGACTTAAATGAACATCCCAACCCCTAAAAGCAATGAAATATCCATACTAAAATGGGGTTTCAAAGCAAAAATTAATGAAATTTGCAAAATAAATTAATCAAATAAAAGTAAAAGTGTAAGGGGTGGAAAATGCAGTGCCAAGGAAAGATTAATTCAAGTGATGCAAGTGTTCCCTCCACAAAGGCATTCATGGATGAAGGTCTTGCATAACTCATGTATAAGACTATGAAACCACTTATGAAGTCAACCCCTTGACCATATCACTTATTTAATTTACCTATCAATTTAAGGTCAACCTAGGAATTTTTCCTCCCCTTTGAGCCTTTTCTTTCATTGTTACTTGGAAGCATCTAATAAGAGTAGTTGATAACCCTCACATACCTAAATCTAGCAATTCATATAAGGTCATACGCTAGTGTGAAGTTTGAAGAAGATACCTAATGTGATCTCCTTACACAACTTTTTCATTAAAGATGTATCACTTATTATCTTATGTTGACTCTTATATACATGATGGATTGATCTCACTTGATTACTTGAGTTATGCTTGATGATGGCACATGCATACACATGGTACTTTCAAGGATGTTGGAGACTTGATGATGGACATTGGAGATTTGGAACTAGGACATTAGAGGATGTAATGACTTGGAATCATGCTAGATGCATTCCCTCACACATTGGATCATGGATGTTGCACCTTGGAGCTATGATGTCTTTGACATACCACTTGGGGAGGGCGATGTCCCTTTGATTATACCACACTCCTTTGATGACATTAAGCCTTGATGTGTTGATGTTGAAATTTTTACTAATGCTACAATTTTTTGGATAGGCGATACAACTACTTCCCTTGATAACATCATGGGGATGCTTGAGGATGTTGTAATTTTATGGGCATTTCACATTTATGATGATATATCATTCATTTTAGCAAACCCGGTATGATTTAATGGTGATGTGACACTACTTGATGAGAGAAATGACCCTTGGAGGACATATTACACCTTTTTGGATGGAGACATGCCTTTTGGAGCATTTTTTCCCTATTTGGAAATATTCTCACCTTTTCTTTGCTTCTACACTCACAAGTGTAGCATTTTGGAGGAACTTTTCATGTTTTACATCGCATTTTCATGTTAGAGGCATATTTGGGGATCAATTTGAGATCTATCCACATTGGATCATGGATTTTTTTATGTTTTAGGGGCTTTAAGCCTAATTTGAGGTAAAGTGCTTGGTTTCCCTAGTATAAATAGGGAATTTCTTACCTCCTCTCAAATCATTGAATATTAGAGAGACATTGTTTCTCTTGGATACTTGTCTTTTCTCTCTTATTCACTATGTAGCACTAGTTAGGCAACTTCTCTTGGGATATTTTCTGATTTGGATGGTTTTCTTTTCATGGATGATTATTGGTGAGATTTGGTGATACATGCCATTAAATGTGAGTTATATTCTTCTATCTTGTTTGTTGTTGATGGATAAGGGTTATTAAAGATCACCATAATTTTGTTGACATTTTTATCTCTTTATTCTTCTTGAACCAGGTTTTCATCCACTTATAATTCTAAGGAAAACATGTTAGTCTCCCTTAGCTCTTTGAACCTACATCCATCTCATTTCTTCAAAAATTGTTACTCCTAGACTCTATAATCCATAGATTGAGAAAGACACTAGTCCTATCTATTGTGTCAACATTACTTCCTCAAAAATATCTTTTTAGTTGTTTTAGGGTAAATCAGGGTTTAGTTACAACAAAATCAAACATTTTCATCATTTACTGACTTGGATGTTATTGCCCTAAGGATGTTATTGCCCTAAGGTTAGAAATTATTTGGACAATATTGGAAAGATAAAAGTGTTATCTTAAGTGTATTTTTTAGCCATAAAATTACCAATGATGTCTAGGGTTTTAAGTGTTATTATTTGCTATTTTACTCACACGGAAAATGTTGTAATTAAGTCTCTTGTTTACTCTTATTCTTAGCCCTCATTTTTCACTTTATTATCATAATTTTTGGGGCTAAATTTGTGTTATTTCTCATTTTTACTGCAATTTCTCATTTTTCATGCCAGCTTACTTCAGTAAAGCGTGATTTATTGATTTCTTGTATTTAGGGACCTTCTTTGAGTCTTTATTGGTTGACATAAACCTCTAGAGTAGTCATAGGACCCTTTGAACTCAAAAATGGAAATTACCATTAAATCCACCTTAAACCCAAATTGTCTAGCCTTTTTGCTTGGTGGTAAATAACTATAGAGCCCTTAGGGGGCTCTTAGCTTTGTTTGACCATGTTATTAGATCCCTAAGGTATATTAGGAAAGTCTCCCTTGTGTTGGATTGTGTCCATCACTAAAATGAGAGGAGCAGATACTAAGGTGGCAATGGTGATCTCCCGTTGTTACACATTGTCTTAGTCACATAGTGAGGCTTTGCACTAAAGTGCTAGATTTTCTTGCCGCAAGCCCTACCCTAATTGTATAGGTAAACTTCTGCTAGCTTACACATTGGTACAAAAAAATATCCACTAAACTACATGCTAACATGTATTTCGTAATCAATAAATTCTATGAAACTCAAAATTCCCCTCTAGTAATATTTTAACCTCATATATTTAACAACATAATATAAAATGTTAACCTCTATTGTAAACACATTCTCTTTTTCTTAAAAAAAACAAAAAAAAAACAAAAACCTCCACTACTTAAAAAAAAATATGTATAAATAAATAAATAAAAATAGACTATGCATTTATTTACACACAAAAAAATTGTGTTTAAATATTAATTGTCTCTTCCCTTTCTCTTTCCATGTGTCATAACATAACTCACTCATTGTCTTTCGACCAATACTATTCCATATTTTTTATATTATTTTTTTTATAATACATTTTCATGTTAAACTTAAAAAAAAAATATTCACTAGTCAAGACTTGGTCTTGACCTTGAGCTATGACTAATTTTTTTGGAAGTGGCAATATGCACTCCATGTGTACAACATATATAATTTGACATGACACGCATCATATTCACACTATTATCTATTTAAAAAGTAGAGATATCAAAAGGGTCCATTATAAAACCCTCCCCATTTATACCATATAAGGTGGAGAAAGGTAAGATAAAACCTATCGGAACTCAACTTGGATATCATTTTGTTATAGTTGTTGTATATTGAAATTGGTTTAAGTTTTTTTAAATTAAAAGAAACATTTCATAATAAATAATAATTAAGATATTTAATTTTTAAAATTTTGGAAAAGGTTTGTTATTTTATTATAATGGTAAATGTATATTTTTTTTTTAACAAAATTATAATGTAATAGGTATATATTGAATAATGAATAAAATTTTATGATTAATTAAAAAAATTAGTAAAAATTATATAAAAGAATTTTTTTTGAAATATTTCGAATCAACCCATGTAATTTTTCATCATAACTAAAATATCACATTTACTTATGATCATCACATTTACTTATAATTACTAGATCGTTTCGATATATGCAGGTCAGGGGTCAAATTTGACGCGGGTAATGCTTGTATTTAGATTTTTAACTCGTAAAATATGTTTTAATTTCAAATCTCCACACGTCATGTGTAACTTGCCATTAATTTTAAAAAACATCATATATATTTAAAAATTAAAAGTTTTAATTTTATTTTTTTTATAAGTTATATATATATTAACATTACAAGTTAAGTTATATATTTTTTATACTGTATAATCTCCGGAAACTTGCAAGTTTAGTATTTACGGTCAAAGGACAGTGACCGCAGCACAGGGCTGGGCATAAGAAGTTTCAAAGAGGACCCACTTCGGCCTCACTGTAAATGTTGGGGGCTAAAATTTCAGAACATTGTTAAGGCTGGTCCTCGGATTTAGAAGTTGGTTACGGTGTTCTATCGAAGTAAATCAGGTATACATAGGAGCAAGGCCCAATAAAAAACACAGGAAACCCGGGCCATCAAGTTTGTCTTGGTTACTTATTCCCCATTGCCCATGATTTTTTTATTTTGTGTCATCTTTGAATTGCTTAGTCTATTTATAAAATCATTGGAATCAAAGCTTTTTCAGCACATCGAAGACCATGCCATTTGGCCTTTCAACATTTTCTTTTCTTTGGAAAAAGAAATACCAAATTCTCTCTCCCCATTTTCAAAAGATTCAATTTATAAAACAGTAATGTTCAGTGTGGCTTTTCCCACCATGACCAAATCTTCAACGGAATTGAAAATTTCATTTTCTTTGCTTTGGGGAAAAGAAATACCAAATTCTCTCCCCATTTTCAAAATCTTCAACGCAATTGAAAATTTCATTTTCATTGCTTTGGAAAAAGAAATACCAAATTCTCTCCCCCATTTTCAAAAGATTCAATTTATAAAACAATGATGTCCAGTGTGGCGTTTCCCACCATGACCAAATCTTCAACGGAATTGAAAATTTTCGGCTTCTCTGGAGCAGCTTTGAATTCAAAGGGTGGATTCAGACCAATGCGACTCGTAATTAAGGAAAACAGAGGTCGATTTGGTCATCCTGAGATTTTGAAACTGATAGCCCCTGAGTCACCTCCGAGGAGGGGTGCCCTCCATTCTTTATTCATATATTTCAGTTGGCATCCACCAGGGTTTTTCACTGAAGTAAAAATAATAATAATTCTATAACATTCTTTTGCGCTGCCCAGTGCCCGCCAAGTTACAAGACCCTAGATGAACACAAATTATTGTACGGTGACAAGTTTATTCTAGTGAGAATTTGTAATGTGAAAAGTTTATTCCATTGAAAACCAATCGCTCCTTAATCAACAATGCACATCATTATATTTATTTATTTTTATAAATAAATGCACATCATTATATTGATTTATTTTTATATATGTGACCAAACGTTTTATTAATATTCAAGATATAGTTTTGGTTTGAAAATTATTTCACAATTATTGCTCTTTTAATGGGATTAACATGGTAGTGACTCAAATGGAAAACATGGTATGTGTGAGCGAATTATTTTTGTCAAATTTGTTGCAACAATATTAATATTCATTATTTTCATGTGAAAGTAATTATGAATATATATTTGTTCACTCTATAATATTATTTTTTGTTGTTTCTATATATATTTCCCATCTATTTTATCACTATTTCCATTTGAAACAAAAAAAAACTCAGAACATTTGAACAATCTGGAAAATTTGAAGAATTATGAGTACAATTTGAAATTAGATGAAACTTGTACAAATAAATTTTAAAAGTCGTATGATGGGCAGTTTAAAAATAAAAACATCATAAAAAAAATTCCTCGACGGGTAGGGTCACCCATCAAATTTAACCCCTGATGCAAGTCAACAACTTCTAATTCTAAAATAGGTTTTGTCGTCAATGTATTAAAATTAATAATTAATTTAAAAGGTTTTGCCGTCAATGTATTAAAATTAATAATTAATTTAAAAGTGAATACCGAGAGTCGTTAAATTTTTTTTTGTTAATATATTTACTTTTCTTGATTCCAATATTTTTAAATATTATTTTAGCTTAATATAAGGTTTATATATTTTGGGTTTATAATTTTTATTTTTTGAGTTTATAATAATAATTTTTGGATTTATTGATTTAAAAGTTGATATCTTAAGGTTTAATTGTATTTCCTTAGATTTATAGTTTTTTGGATTTTTAGTATTGATTTATATGATTTATTATTTCCTGCAGTTTATAATATCAACCATGGTCAACTATAGTCAACCATGTTTTAAATTTTAATATTAATCCCTAGGGTTTATTGATCTAAGGGTTCATATTCCTAGGGTTTAATTTTATTCCGTTAAGTTTATAGTCTTTTGGGTTTTTAGTACTGATCCCCAGGGCTTATTATTTCCTTCTGTTTATAATATCAATCATGGTCAACTATGGTCAACCATGATAAACCATTGTCTACCATGTTTTAATATTAATCTCATTGTAACAAAATGAAAATCAACCATGGTCATCCATGTTTATTTTAGGGTTTATGTACCTTGGGTTTATAATATTAATCCCTAGGGTTTAATATTATTCCATTGGGTTAATAGTTCTTTGGGTTTCTAGTATTAATCCCTTGAGTTTATTATCCTTTGGGTTAATATTATTGCATTTGGTTCATAATCCCTTGGGGTTTTAGTATTAAACCTTAGGAATATGAACCCTTACATTAGTAAACTAAAGGAATTGATATTATAAATCCAAGGGTTAATACTAAAACCCTAAAGTATTATAAACCCAATGGACTAATATTATTAACCCCAAAGGACTAATATTATAAATCTAAGATATATAAACCCTTGGTTGACCATGATTTATATTGAACCTAAAGAATTAATATTATAAACCTATGAATAATATTATACCCTAGGAATATGAACACTTAGATTAATATACCCAAAGGATTGATATTATAAACCCAAGGGATTAATACTATAAACCCTAGGGTTTTTAGTAATAATCCCTTGGTTCAATATTATTCCCCTGTGCCCCGGATGCGGGTGTTTAAATCTGCCTTAAATTCAATGGGACTGGAGTGGGCTGAGAAAAGCTTCCACCTGCCAACCCTGTACAGAGATGTCATTTACATGTGGTTGGATGATCATAAGCAGGTGGGCTTCGTTCTGTTTAAAGGAATTTGTGTAGGTGATTCTGATTTAATTTTCACCTCCGCACGCTCTATTATGTCCTGGCTCTCAGCCCCCATGTATGCCACAGTAATGGCGGGAGCGTCCCGAGGCAGGGGAATGGGCATTAAAACCAGCCTCCGCCATGGATTTCTTCAGGTGTCTCTTATGTTATGTTGGTTGGGCTCTTGCTCTATTAGCTCGAAGCAGCTGCCTCTGTTAATTTCCTTGACACTCTTTAAAGCTTTGGGCTCCTGTCCGATTGTTTGTTTGTCTGGCCTAAGTCCTACCTCTCTGGTGGTTCGTTCTGGTACCCACAAGGGCGCTGACGCTGTAGACATGCCTCACCCCCGCCAAAGGATGTTAAGCCATAGAGGCACCTCTCAGGGAGCGCCTTCTCGCCCTCCTTCCCTCTCTCCCCCCAGCGAATTCACTTCTGGCCAGTACCCTCGCACTCACAGCGGGAGAGGGCGCTTTCTGTGGCACAGTCAATTCCTTGAGCCCAGCTCTCCAGGTTCCTCGTCCTCGCCCTCCTTCGGTTCTGCAATCTTCACTTTTAATTGCACACTGCACTATCCTCGGATTACAGCCCATGTCTCGGTGCTCTTTCTCGAGCAAGCCTAGGAAGAGGGCGAGTCCACTGTTACTCAGGAGGACCCAGGCTTAGTTCCTGTGCCAAATTCTGGCTCCCCGCGAGCTATGGAGACTTCGGCAAGTAATGTTAATGACACAGTGATGGAGCCAACGGCCCCGGGTTTGTCAGTGAACGAGGATGCCCAAGCGCAGGATCTGGCTGATGGTGGCTGGTGCAGGATCATGGAGGAGTCTCCAGGCGCCTGATTCATGCTCAGCAACTCCGTCTCAGGTTATGCGACCTAGTATTGAGGACTTTTTGCCAATGTTGACAATTTTTGTAACTGTTGTTACATCAAAGGTTAATATGCATGTTTTTTGTAATGCATGTAAGCTTAGCAAGGCCAAGATGGGTAACTCTGGATCCCCTGTGTGGGACTGCATAACATGGCCTAGTCCAAACTCTCTGTTCTGGACAATTTTCTGTTTCAAGCCGCATTTCCTTCTGGGCCGTTGTTTCTTATGCTAGTCATGCTGTAACTGTATACCTTTAATGTGAATAATAGAATAGTCTTATTTAAAAAAATAATTATATATTATTACATATATATATATATTATATTATATTATATTATATATATTATATATATAATTCCCCTGTGTTTATAATCGTTTAGGGTTTTAGTATTAACCCCTTGAGTTTATTATTCTATTGGGTTTATAATATCAATCTCTGAGCCCCAAGAGTTAGCTCAATCGGTCAAATCAAGTGCCTCGCCAATGGGAGGTCATAGGGTCGAATCCCGAAAGCTCTTGGGGTTAGGTCAGTAAATAGGCCGAGGGGTGTTGATGCCCTTCGGGTGGCGTCCACTCAGTTATTAAACCCCTGGACGTAGCGGCTACCCACTGACCAAGGTATCCGTGAACCAGCAAGTGAAAAAAATATCAATCTCTAGAATTTATTAATCTAAAAGTTCATATTTCTAGAGTTCATATTTATAATACATACTTTCAAATTAAATAATAATTATTTTAAAGAATAATTATTATTATTATAATGATTAATAATATTTTTATTTAATAGTTTTTATTGGTAAATAAAAATAATAATACAATAGTAATTATCAATATAATATAAATAAAACCTTCGAACTATATCAATCACATTAATACTTTTAACATAATTATACTAATACTTCTGCCATAATTATAATGTTCATTTCAGCCCTCGCCTTCTCACATTGAAACTAAAGTATTATAATTAATTAATACTTTTAACATAATTATACTAATACTTCTGGCATAATTATAATGTTCATTTCAGCCCTCGCCTTCTCACATTGAAACTAAAGTATTATAATTAACAAAATAATCGCAAAAAAAGAAGTGTAGAAAAAAGGGTTTCTTACACTACTATACGTCATTGTAAATGAAAATGATTGTGCATTCCACTAGCCTTACAAGCATCTATACAAGTACTCAATCATTACTCAAGTATTCTAGGAAAATGTGGCAACGTACTCAAAAGAGTTTGGTTCAGAGTAGTACGTATTTAACGTCACTCTAGAATTTCATATTCAACCAAACAAGGAATTTGACTATGAGAATATGAAATCTAAATTTTTCCCCTAACTCTAATTAGTATCACATACAAATTGCATAGGCTAGAGAGAGATTATTTCATTTGAAGGTTTCAGTTTAGTAAAAGACCGTTGTTGTGAGGTCTTAAAATGAATAGGGCATGCAAGCTTGGCTATTCCAGGGTTTTTTGTGTTTGTCTATTGTTTTGGAAATATTTGAAAATGGTTTTAACATCAAAGAGGAGTATTGGAGTTTTCAAGAAGAAATGAATTCATTGGTCGAACATATTAAGTATTTTCAAAAAGTTTTTTTGATTAAAAGAACATATGAAGAATTTAATTAGAAAAACAATGGGTTGATACTCGAAGCCTTCATCATGTATTGCATTCAAATAGTTTTTTCAATATTTTCCAAGTGAGCACTCATGTTACAAACATTGTGTTCAGATGGATGTTGATATGTGTATGTTGCGGAGGCCTCTTTGGTCCATGAATGCAAGGGCAAAACCTTATTCTAAAGTTTCTTCATTGAATTTTACTAATCACAATTTACTCTAATTTTGTGAAAATAAACACTTGCTTGAATTGTAGGAGTTAAGAAAAATGTAAAGTTATGGACAATTGAATGAAGTTATGTTTCTAGAGCCAATTTTCCACATTGAAAAAGCAAGTATGTGTAGAATATCCTACATATGTAGGTAATTGTAATATTCTAGCATGGGGTTTTCATATTTTATGTTCAAGGCAATATTTTGCTACAGTACGCAATGAACAAAATAAAGGAAACAAAGACTCCAGTTAGGAGAAAATGATGGTAGAAATGTAAAAGATAACAGGTATGCCTTGTGATGGTAAGGAATTTTTAACTTTTCAAAATATTGGTAACACTTGCAAAATTTGGCAGATTGCTAGCCTAATTAACAAAAACTAAAGGATGCACTAAAATGCAAATTCCCACCATAGTTAACCAAAGGAATCAACAGATTGCTCTTAGTAAAGAAATTTTGTTTTTTCTTTCATGAAACATTTGTCTGTCTTTTTCACTAAACGAATTACATTTGAAAAATAAGAATGGTTTGCCTTTGTTTGAGGTGTGTATGCATATGTGCAACACATAGAAAATTGTGGAGGATTTCTTAATGGTTGAAGATGTGATGAGAGTGATGGAAAAACAACCGATGATGATGTGAGGAGGCACATTCTCATGAGTTGGGTGCTACAATTGGACTAATCACCCAACTAGTTAGAGTCATGGAGTCTAGAAGTGTGCAGAGACATATCAAATTTGAGTTGGAGTATGGCAACTGAGTTCACAAAGATGCGGTGGTTGGCATGGTGGAAGTTGTGATTTGATACAATACAGCCAAGAGATGGAGGGATTGGCCTTCCATGATGGCGTGAGGCAGTGTGGATACTTTCAACATATTGTGAGTGATCATCTTGGGAAGTTTGAGAGATTTTCTACGCAAAGCCTTATTTTCCAAAATGAGGAAGCAAGGAGGAGTCATGTAGATTAATGGGCCTTGGCGGTGGTTCATTCACGAAGATTTATTAGTTAATTGACTTGAGTAGCGAGGCAAGAGAAACTTGCTTGGATAACTAGGAGATGGATGGTTTTTCCATGTGGAGTTTTGGTGGAGAAGTTTGTCGAGGAGTGACATTTTCGATGATGAAAACCATTTTAGAGTGGGGGAGGACATTAGGCCCTTGGGTTTGAGTGTGCAAGAAGGTGTTACCACTCTGTGATTTCCCTAGGCTGAGAAAGGAATCCCAAAGGTAACCACAAACCTCTTTAGTCCAGAATCTAGCCTCTCTAGCCTGGAGAGGGCTCTCTCACTTAGGTTACTCAACAAATAGGATATTAGGCTAGGTAATAAGCTCAACAAAGTTTTATTTTTAGAGGTTTGTTGATGAGAAAAGGGGCAGATCCATTGGGCATGGAGTCATGTCAAATCAAATTTTGTCTAGTGAGATGATGGAAATATAGATGGTTTTCTCCACAGGGGCAAGGTGCGTAGATTTGGTGGTGTATTTAGATCAAATTGCTATAGGAGGTGAATATAGAAAGGGTGTAAGAAAAACACATTAGAGAATCAAATCATGGATAAACTCTAAAGTGTTGCTTTAAGCTAAAAAAATTGATAACTTGGCAAACTAAAATAGAGCATTCATTGAAGATGAATTTTAAATTAATCATTTGGTTTTCCAAGAAAGAAGATGCATATTAAAGAGATGTAAACACATATATAACTTACAACACCAAAGGAGCACAAAACCACCAAAATTCTGACTCAAGAATCCTTGCAAATTCCACCTATGTATTTCATTCATTCACTCGCAAAAAGTTTTCAAAAATACAGTGCACAAAGTCTTTCCTCTAATCTCAACCAATAGAACCACTTACAAAGATTTAAAACTATCTATATACATCATTAAGTTCATTCTCCCACTCAAGTTGGTCGAATTCATTGAAATCAACCAACTTCTAACAAAAAAAAATCAATATTTAGCTCATATGCTTAAAAATAGGGGTAGTTTCACCTGCTACCAATCATTGTCTAATACATAATTGACTTGGAATATTTGCAATTAAACCTTAACTACATATCCTAAAACAATATTCCACCTATGCACGATGATCTAACTACTTCTAGGAGCCAAAATTCGAATTTTGAAGCAAAATGGAGCTGATTGTCAAGACTCGCAGTGCATTTGACAGACTCACAATGCATTGAAGTGGCCTTTATGTTATGTAAAATTGCAGCCCCTATCTGTCCAAAAGAAGCAAATGGGTATGCTTCAAATATCCTTGTGATGGTATTGGACCTCCTAAACTAGATTCAAAACGTCTGTAGACATCCCTTTGACTTGTACCCCACTTTCGCAGCGCACTGTTTGTTTTCACTAAATTTATGAAAAATAGGGGTTAAAAACCAACTCATATCTCCTAAATCCTGACATATGTTACAAAAGAAAGGCATTTATTTTATAGATGAGAGTGTCCTTGAGAGGAACCTCTCTTAGTTTCAAAAAATTATTCTCTGACTCTTCACAATACACACCTAAACATCATAACTAAAATAGGAAATGACAAAACCTAAAACATAGGCTCTAAAGATGCATTTGAATTTTCAAATATATAATACCTGTGCAGAAACTGAAGGAATTTTTAGTTCTTTGGTCCATTCTTGGAAAAAACTCTTTCAGTTTTTCGAAATTAGTTTCCATTTGGTCAGAAAACTCTTTTTAAAATTATGACAAACACAGTGAAAAACTCAGCAAATTGTCAACTTTCACAACACATGTTAACTTTCACAGTGCCTTCAAAATTATGAGCATATAATGGCTTCCTCTGATATAAAGTGCTGGAGGAAAAAAGTAGGTGTTGTGACATCCTTATTACATCCCGTAAGAAAATCAAAAATCTAAAAATTGGGTCGTCTCCTCATCATAAAAGACTATACAAAATGTGCAACATGCCCTTGCAACAAATTACCAAAAAAACGCAGCGATTATTATTTGGCTCTATTTTTTGGTCTTGAACAACTTTGGCGGCTCATGCATGCCAATTACAGTTTCTTACAGTCAAGGAATAAAGAGTGAGTTGGTTTTGCACTTGTGAAGGGTAATTGACCATCAATTTGCAAGAATTGCAGCATTGTGTGAACTCACAATGCCCGTGCCTCCCTTTCACAGTGAACCAAAATGAACATACCACGGCTTCCGATAGAAATGAAGAAGAGTTGAGTGATGTAGAATGAAAATAACCTTCAAATAACCTTCCACATGAACCTGAAGTGGAGTTCATGGCGAAAAACTTGATTTAAAGTCGTGGTGAGGAATGCACAACATCTTTTGGAAAACGCAACGCTTGAGGAAAAGGAAACTAATTGTCCTCATGACCGTTGTATTCCTACTGAGGTCATCACCTGTCATAAAAAATACATTTAAACTAACTCTACACAACCTCCAAATTTGTGCTTAATCACTCTCATGATTGTTTTGATGTAAACTTTCCCTCTAGACTTAGGTGACTAAACTATGATAACCAAAGTTTGATGACTAACTTATGATGATTATTTCTCTCATGACATGACCTAGACTCTCTTATAATGACAAGTGATCCCTCATGATTTCCAATTCATATCATGACTTCTTATGACCTTACAATTTCAAATTATGGCAAAAGACTATTTTTTAAGCTCAAAATATTCACAATGACACTTTGAAAATTTTGACTTATTTGTACAAAAAAAACCCTTTAGACCATGACACTTATGAAACCAAGACTAATAATTGACAAAAACGACCTCAAATGAAATAGTAAGACAAAAGTGATTGGTATTCCTATATTTTTATACCCTAACATTGGCTCCAATGGGGATGGAATCCTCCCTGTGAGGTGCCAAGAACATCGTAGACTAGTATCCTGATCCATTGGGCTGATCCCAAACCTCCAACATGCTCTACCCTGAAACTAATGCAACTGAAACCAACCTGGTAATCTATTCCATTGCTCAAACTAAACCAAATCCATTATTCAAACTGAAACCTAAACTGTACACTGAAAACTGAAAAGTCTGTTGCAAATTGAAACTAAAAAGAATGCTCAAGGTGTTGAGCTTATTCATCACACTCCTACTCACTCTAACTGATCCACAAGCTATTTTATCAAGTGAAGTCAAAAAATCGGTGTAACCATGTAAGAAAATGGCTTGATGACTGGACTTTTCTTTCATATATTTCAAATAGAAAGATTTTTTACTATTGGCAAAACATTTGGCAAAAGGATCTTGGAGATCATGAAGTCCTTCATTCGGTTGATCCTTCTCAAATTGCAATGCAACAATTTGTTCTTTCCTATCATCCAGATTAGAGACAAGGTTTGTGTGTTCTTGCAAATCTTCAATTGAGGCTACCAAATTTTGAATAACAAAAATGTCTACATCCACGGGGTCTAGAACAATCCACTCTTCATTATCCTCTTGTAATTGTGGAGTATTGCTGCCATTATCTAGCTCATTGCTTTCATGAATAAAACCTTCATCATCATTTAAAATGAGCTCACTGTTTTGAGTTTCCATACATACAATTTCAGAACTTAGAATTTTATAAGTTTCTTCTCGGAATAAAGACCGAGGAGATAAAAGGGCATATTGTTTATCCTGTTCTTTCCCTTGGTGACTTAACATTTGACAAGACTACTGCAAATTTTCTTCAAACTCGGAAGATGAATCATAACTTTCTGCGTCAGGATGTTGATTTACTTCATTTTCAAGCAAGAGAAAAGTTACTATTTGCTAGAAGTTTTCTTGAGTATGATGTCTTCTAGTTTCCACTTCTTCTTCCTAATGGTTAAAAGGGTTTTCATGAATAAACTCTATAATCTTATCATCCATAAATTGATCATCTTCATAAAAACTTTCCAAATGTTCAATAAAATTGTTAAAATGTGTGCAACAGTCTTTGACCAGTAACAAGGAAGGATGATGTTCTTTATATATTGTGTAAAATACCATATCAAATTCTCTAAGAGAATATACACAAGAATTCGGCAAGATTTCATACCATGATTGTGCATTTCCCTCCAAGGATACCATGAACATCTTCATGAGACAATCTTCATGAAAAACAACCTTTAGCTTACGCACATGCATGTGAAACTTAATTAAATGAAGAGCAGCATCATATCTTTCTTGATCTTTGAATCTCGGTAAACAAGTATACCAATCTACATAAGGCATGTGAATTGGAAAGACTGGAATATGAATGCGATACATAGGAGCATACCTTGCAGATTTGTGTTCCATCTTGAGCCAATAGAATCGTTATTGAAATCCTAATTTCCAAATCCTTCTGCCAATAGAGTCATTGGACCAGGTTGAAACTTGATTGGAGTCACTAGGTGAATGGTTCAGCCTTCATATGTTTGACTGTTGTCCACCATCAACAATCAGATTTGAAACTTGATGATCTTTCTCAGGGAAGATGGAACATTTCTCTCCCCAGTACGGTCACCAAAATGTTAGCACTCTGTGATTTCCCTAGGTTTAGAAAGGAATCCCAGAGGTAAACGCAAACTGCTCTAGGCCAAAATCTAGCCCTTCTAGCCTAGAGAGGGCTCTCTCACTTACTCAACAAATATGATATTAGACTAGGTAATAAGATCAACAAATTTTTATTTTTAGAGGTCTGTTGATGAGAAAAAGGGAAAATCCATTGGGCATGGAGTCATGTCAAATCATATTTTGTACAGTGAGATGATGGAAAAATAGAGGGTTTTATCCACAGGGGAAAGGTAGGTAGATTTGGTGGTGGATTTAGATCAAATTGTTGTAGGAGGTGAATTTTGAAAGGGTGAAAGACAAACAAATTAGAGCATCAAATCATGGATGAATTCTAAAGTGTTGCTTTAAGTTGAAAACATTGATAACTAGGAAAACTAAAATAGAGCATTCATTAAAGATGAATTCTAAATTAATCATTTGGTTTTCCAAGCACGAAGATGCACATTAAAGAGATATAAACACATAGATAGCTTACAGGACCAAAGGATCACAAAACCACCAAAATTCTGACTCAGGAATCCCTGCAAATTCCACCTCTGTATTTCATTCATTCACTGGCAAAAAGTTTTCAAAAATACAGTGTACAACATATTTCCTCTAATCTCTACCAACAAAACCACTTACAAAGCTTTAAATCTATTTATATACATCATTAGGTTCATTTTTTCACTCTAGGCGGTCGAATTCATTGAAAGCAACCAACTTCTAAAAAAAAATAAAGTCAAAATTTAGCTCATATGCTTAAAAATAGGGGTAGTTTAACCTACTACCAATCACTGCCTAACACATCATTGACTTGGAATATTTGTAATTAAACCTTAACTACATCTCCTAAAATAGTATGCCACCCATCCACAATTATCTAACTACTTCTAGGAGCCAAAATTCAAATTTTGAAGCAAAATGGAGCTAACTGTCCAGACTTGTAGCACATTTGCCAAACTCACATCGCATTGAAGTGGCGTTTATGTTTTGTACGGTTCCAACCCTTTTTCGTACAAAAGAATAAAATGGGTATTCTTCAAATACCCTTGTGATGGTGTTGGACCTCCTAAAACATATTCAAAACGTCTTTAGACATTGTTTTGACTTGTACCCCACTTCCGCGACACACTGTCTCTTTTCACTAAATCTCTGAAAACATAGGGGACTAAAACTAGCTCATATCTCCTAAATCTTGACAGTTGTTACAAAACAAAAGGATATTTTGTAGATGAGATTGTCCTTGAGAGAAACCTCTCTAAGTTTCCAAAAATTCTTCTACAGGGCTTCATAATTTGTACCTAAATATAATAACTAAAACATGAAATGGAAAAACCTGAAGGTTGAAACATAGGCTCTAAAGATGCATTTGAATTTTCCAATCTATAACATCTCTGTAGAAACTTAAGGAGGTTTTTTTTCTTTGGTCGTGCTTGGAAAACACCTCTTTCAATTTTTCTAAATTAGTTTCCATTTGTTCAAAAAACTCTTTTTAAAATGATGACAAAAACAATAAAAAACGCAACAAATTGTCAACTTTCGCAACACCTGTTAACTTTCACAGCGCCTTCAAAATTATGAGCATATAATGGCTTCCTCTGATATAAAGTGTTCGAGGAAACAAGTAGGTGTTGTGACATCCTTACTACATCTCGCAATACAACCAAAAACCTCAAAATTGGGTGATATCGTCATCATAAAAGACTATACGAAATGTGCAGCATGCCCTTGTAACAAATTACCAAAAAAACACAACGATTATGATTTGGCTCTCTTTTCTAGTCTTGAACAACACTAGTAGCTCATGCATGCAAATTACAATTTCTTACAGTCAAGGAACAAAGAGTGAATCACTTTTGCACTTGTGAAGGAGAATTGACCACCAATTTGCAATAATTGCAATGTTGTGTGAACTCGCAGCGCCCCTGCCTCCCTTTCGCAGTGAACCAAAACGAACATACCACGTCTTTTGGTATAAATGAAGAAGATTTGTTCAATGTAGAATGCAAATTGAAGTGAAAATAACCTTCCACAACAACCTGAAGTGGAGTTGATTGTGAAAATCTTGATTTAAAATTGTGGTGAATAATGCACAACATCTTTTGGAAAACACAACGCTTGAAGAAAAGGCAACTAATTGTCCTCCTGACCGTTGCACTCATGTTGAGGTAATAACCTATCATGAAAAGACATTTAAACTGACTCTACACAACCTTCGAATATGTTCCTAATCGCTCTCATGATTGTTTTGATGTAGACTTGCCCTCTAGACTTAGGTGACTAAACTATGATAACCAAAGTTCGATGACTAATTCTCTCATGACATGACCTAGACTCTCTTATAATGATAAATGATCCCTGATGATTTCTAGTTCAAATCATGACTTCTTATGACCTTACAATTTCGAATTATTGCAAAAAGACTCTTTTTTAAACTCAAAATATTCACAATGACACTTTGACAAATTTGACTTCTTTGTACAGAAAACCCCTTTAGACCATGGCACTCATAAAACCAAGATTAATAATTGCAAAAATGACCTCAAATGAAATAGTAATACAAAAGCAATTGGGGTTCCTATATTATAGGACCCTAAGAGAGAAATGCCCAAGTTGGCTTATTACACCCAAGTCAACTTGGAGATGCGAAAAACCAAAGTCGTTCGATGTGTCATGTGATGGGAGAGTTGTGCATGATGGGACTACCCGAGACATGAAATGGAAAAGCGCATCATGAAAGGTTTCGTGCAAGGGTGCATGCCTACAAGGCAAGCATGCCCAATGAAGTGGATCAAGTTGACATAGAAATGACGAGACCGAACGATTGAGGGTGTCAGCCCAAGACGAGCAACGGATGCAAGGGGAAAAAAATTGGTTGTATGAAGGTCGAACTAAATGGTTGTGAATAGACATGATCATTTAAGGGAAGACAAAAATGCATATAAGTACACTAAATGGTGGATGAGTTTGGGCATAAGACTCAACTAAGGGAGTAACCAAGAAAAAATTGAACTGTGGGAGATGAGAGGATGCCGGAATGGTGAATGAGGCAATATAAACTCAGACTCTTGGATAGTTCACACCTCATGAGTGAAGAGAGACAAAAACTTGTGAAGGGTCATTTTCTGTGAAGTATCCATGTGTAAGCCAAAGGGCCAAGTCTTGGACTAGTTTACGGTTGGTCGATTTTTTTCACTGTGTGTGAGCCAAAGAGCTGCACATAAATTGGTTTCTTGGTATATTTTCTATTGGGGGATTTGGTTGTGAGTTGAAGGGTTGTGACCTGGCTTACTGTTGAAGGGATTGAGGTAATGAATGACTAAGGTTTGGCCCAACCAAGTTGTTGTAAAAATTGAATTTATATTGAATTTTATTGAAGTGTGGGGAAATGATTGGGAGTTCCCCCTCCCATGTTATATTGTTGTTACACTTGTATATTGTTGATGTGTTTTATACTGTAAATTTGTTTACTATTTGTATTGTGGAAGTGAATTATATAATTGAAGTAAACTATTAATGAAGTATATTGGAAAAATAAGTTAAGTGTTAAAGAATTGAAGGGCTACTATACTAAAGTTTTTTGAAAACTAATTTCGCAAGTTAAAACAATGGTATCGTCAACAAAGTACATAGACAAGAGGCGTAGTCCAAGCAAAAGTAGATTCTAGTTGGCTTGGCCCTTGAGGATAAAATGTGTTGGTACCACACATCTCAGTGACTTGATGGGCTTAGACTTGTGTGACCACCATGGGGGCGTGACAATTTGTATCAGAGCATAAAACCATGACAAGGAACTTGAAGGAAGTTGTTTTGGTTGAAGACAGTGCCATTACAACCGCTATCATGATAGTTGCGATCAAAGCTATTGAGGGACCAAATTTAATGTAAAAGGACTTAGTTGGAAGTTGGATAGCATGATGGTAGATTTTCAAGAATAAGAATCTTGGAGAGAAAAGATGCAACAAAGCCACAAGAAACTCATGCAACTCATGGAAAGTTTGAGTCGCTTAAGAAAGAAGATGCCAAAGTTGTGGAAGGAAATTATTGTTCTCCAAGAGAATTTTAAGAAGGAAATTCTTGACCCTGATCGTTTGTTTGAGCAGGTCGAAGTTATTAACCATGAAGAGAAAGTTGGTCATGCGACAAAGTATCAAATAAGTGTTGTGAAGTAATAGTCGAAGGAGGACGAACATGGTATAACGATGTCTACCAATATTGGACTAGGGTCAAGCATTCCACATGCACTGAAAGAAGATGTGGGTTATTATATGGAGGGACCTCATGTGGATGCGAATGATATGTGATGACTTTCATTGTGCAAATTGAAATGGACTCTTGTTCACCTATTAGCTAGATGAATTGGGTTGATCTGTAAACTATCATGGATATTCCACTAGACAGTTCATCACAACAAATTTATTAATATTATATTAAAACTCTGAAAATTCTACATTATTACAGTTTATTAGACTTTAAGATATGTATATTTAATTGTAATTAGTGCATGCATGCGAAAGAAAATTATGCAGAAAAGTAGAGAATGAAAAAATAAGCACATACACATACAAGACATAAGATATGCTCTTTGGAAAACCCATTCGGGAGAAAACCCAGCTCAAAGGTGAGGTCGCTTCGCTCTCTTTCTCTATATGGAAATATGGTTGCAGGTACAAAGAAGTAATGTCTGTGGCCCGTGGGCTGCTACAGTGCCCAAATCCTCTCTGTGTGCTCTAACTCCTATCTCTCTTGGCTATCTTTGCTCAGCTATGGAACAAAATTCTCTAGAAAGAATGGAATGTCTCTCCCTCCTAATGGCTCGATTATAACACAACCCGATACCCTACTAGTGGTTAAGTTTGACTATATCAATTCTTAACTAGAGTTAAAAAAATAGACTCTTCTAGATTATTTTACATCACAAACACGTGGCTAGACCATTTTCTATGAATAATGGGGGTTGACGCGTCATCCTCTCGAACTATAGGTGTGAAAACAGGAAGGTCAACTTCTGAGTGGCATAACTTTTGCATACAAACTTTGATTAACGCGCTTCTTGCATTGTTGGAAAAGTCTCTATGTGTAGAATATCATGAAAAGGTGCGGCGCTAGTGCGACAAAATTTCACCCCCAAAAAACATCGTTTTATTCCTCAAAATTCTCCCAGAAGGTTTCAGACCCTGTTTCGCCAAACTAGGTTCCACTGGTAAAAACGGTTTCGCTAGCTGATTCCTCCACTTTTCCACTCCAAATGCATCAAGATGGATGACAAACAATACTGATCCAATTCGGATCACACCTCCCCATTTTGGGTGGCTTTTGGTCCCCAAAATATTGTACGAAATGAGGTGAGGAAAATTTTCTTCCATCTTCTCTCTGGTGTACCATCTAGCTTTGCTTGTAAGTTGTCCATTCAACCCAATCTTCCAAAGGTCATGTTACCCTTTTCTTGTGGTTTTGTACATCTTCTGCAGAATTGTATCTTCTGTCAACTCTTCCTGAGCGTCTGGTGCCAAATCCTCCATAGACGGTAGGACCTAACCCTTCCTGATCTAGCGTGGAAGGGTCATAGAGTTTCAAATTCTCTACATTCACAACTGGGTAAATGCACATATATGGTGGTAAATTAAGTTGATAAGAATTATCACCCACCTTTTCCAGTATCTCACCATACCTTGGAGCCTTGATTTTCTTACCAAGCCCCTAAAGCCTCTTCTTGTTCAATTGTAGCCATTTTATGTCTCCCACCTTGAATGATTTCTCTGTTCTGCGTTGATCATGCTTGACCTTATGCTTCCCCTGCGACTTTTGCAGTGTTTCCTGTACCTGTAGATGGATCTGCCTGATCTTCTCTATAATTTTTTCAGCCCTCAAAGCATCTCCTGTAAGATCTTCTGTCACTCTTCCTTGCTTCCCATATGTAATATCCAAAGGTAAAGGTTGAAAATATCCAAAACAAGTATCAAATGGGGACTTTCATGTAGAAGTGTGGACTGCTTTGTTATAAGAATATTGTATATATACTAGATTTTCATCTTAGGTCTTCAAATGATTCTGGTTGTATCCCCTCAATAGTTGCACCAAAGTCTTGCTGACTACTTATGTATGCCCATCTGTCTGTGGATGGAATGTTGTAGATATCTTCAACTGTGTGTCCATCTTCTCCCACAATGTAGTCCAGAATTCATTGAGAAATTGTGTGTCCCTGTCTAAAATGATGCTCCTTGGTGTCCCAAAGTGCACCCAGACTTGTCCAAATAACAAGTTTTTTTTCTTCTTATCTGTTGATGGTATTTTTACTGGGCATAAAAACACACATCCTCTTCTTACAGGGCATATGTTGATGGTGTTTTTACAGGTAGTTAGTCCCTTCCTGGTTGTTAGTAAACCTCCCACAAAGTCCATGGAAATTCTTTTCTAAGGACGAGTAGGTACATGTAAGGGATGATACAAACCCTTTTTCATGTTTCTAGGCTTGTAGGTACAACAAAAAATGAATCCTCTTATGAACCTAGATACCTACTCTTACATTTTGGGCCAATACACATACCTTTGAAATTTAGCCATGGTCTTCCCTACACCAAAGTGCCCTACAACCTTCGAGGTGTGAGCCTCTCTAATCATCTGAAAACTCTCACTTTCAGTAACACATAGCTTATCCAACTTGTAGAGTAATCCATCCTAGAGATGGTAGTCATTGGTGTTGTCGCCATCATGCACATTAATCTGGCTCTGCAACAACTGATACACCTCCTTAAAGTCCTCATCTTTGAATATACCTCTTTGTATGCATCATGTGTGAATGGCTCCATGTGCATAAGAGTCCCCAAAGTTGTAATATTTGATGTGGGTGGCCTTGAAAGAATATCATCCAACTTGTTTTTGTTTCCCTTCACCAAATGAAACTATTGTAAAAACACCATCCACTTGTAATTCTTGTTATGTTGTAGCTTACTTTGGGCCTGCAAGTACTATAACGATTGGTGATCTATGTGGATTACTATCTCCTTTCCCATCAGATAGTGCTTCCACTTATTCACATCTTGCACCATGGCATATAAATCCTTATCGTAGGTAGGGTAGTTAAGAACTGCCCCATGAAATACTTCAGAATGGTAGCAAACAAGCCTTCCTCCTTGCATCAAGACAACTTCCATATCATACCTACTTGCATTTTTCTCCACTTCAAAGGGAAGCTACAAGTTTGGTAATGCTAGAACTAGTGCTTGACTGATCTTCTTCTTTAGCTCCTCGAAATCCTTTTGTTGACCTTTTCCCCACTGGAAACTCTTGCCCCTTACTGTTATGGAGTGGAGCAGTGCTGCTACCATTGAAAATGAGGCTATGAATTTCCTCAGGTACTATAATGCCCAATTGAAACTCTTGACCTTGGAAACATTAGTAGGCACCGACCATTTCATGATGGCCTCCATCTTGGAAGGATTTATCTTCAACTCTCCTCCACCGATCACATACCCTAGGTACACCAAAGACTGTTGTGTAAAATCATACTTCTTGAGATTTGCTAGCAGTTGGTGCTTCTTCAATGTTTCCAACACCTGCATTAAATATGAAATATGCTCCTCCCAAGTAGCACTATATACTAGTATATCATCCAGATATACAATAACAAATCAATCTATAAAAGGGCACAATATATCATTCATTAATCTCATAAACGTAGCTGGTGCATTACATAGGCCAAATGGCATAACTAACCACACATACAAACCATGCCTAGTTTTGAAGGCAGTCTTCCATGTATCTTCTTATTTGACTCGAAACTGGTGATATCCAGACTTCAAGTCCATCTTGGTGAGATAATTTGCTTGTTGTAACTAATCTAGCAGATCATATATCTTGGGCAAGAGGTATTTGTTCTTGAGCATGATTTTATTCAACGCCCTGTAATTTATACAAAATCTGCCAAGTCTCATCCTTATTTGGCACAATGATGATGGGTGACCCACATGGTGATGTAATTGGTTGAATGACACCTTGTTCCAGTAGCTGCTGCAACTGTTTCTTCATGTCACTTGCTTCTATAACAGATTGAATTTACAACCCAACATTTGGCAATGGGGAGTCTGGCAATTGCGGGATCTCGTGCTCCACTTCTCTCTTAGGTGGAAACCCTTTAAGTTCTTAGAACACATCCTTGTATGCTTGTAACAAATCCTCCAATTGTTGTTTCTATTTCTTAGTACACCCCTCTAGATATGCCTTACCTCTTATTAACTCCTCTTCAAACTGAATTTCTCTTAAAAACAATAAAACATACTTCTTTTTGGAGTTGATCAATTTCTTAGCCTGGTTGGCACTTACTAGTGAAATTTTTGACTTGCCTTTGTGTGCGTTGATGATGAACGATTTTCCATCCTTGATGAGTCAGTATTATTTAGTTCTCCTCATGAATATTTCACCATGCATGTACATGCATGGACTCCCAAACACGACTCCACATAAATGAAGGGGAACCACATCCAGATCTACTTCATTTATAAAATTAGCACTGATAGCAAATCTAATTTTTCACTTTTTTGTTACCTTCAACTCTGCATCCCTATTTACCCATCCCAATGTATATGGGTTTGGATGATCACGAACTTCCAACCCCAACTTCTTGACCAGCTTTGCTGCAATAATATTCACCTGGGATCCTGAGTCAAATAGAGCATCAATATTTGCCTTTTTGACTTGTATCTTTATAAGGAAGAGTATGGCCATTTCTCTCTCTTCCTATTGTTGAAGGCTACTCAGATTCACCTCCTTTTCCACTGATGTACAGATGATCTTCTCATCCACATTCGAGTTGCTTTCAACTTGGTTTCTCAAATTAGTGGCTATGATATTCTTCTTCTTATTCTTCAAGTTTAGCTCTAGATGCAACTTCCAACACTTATCCTCTATATGGCCACCAATGTTGTAGTGGTTGTTAGGATATTTTCACTGGTGAGCTTTGGTTGTCATTTTTTTATCTTTTCCCCTTTTTGCTTCTTCTTCCCCTCCTTAGAAGCTTCACGTTTCTCCTTCTGCTTCAATCCACTTGATTGTGATCTTTTCAGGCCTATGTTTTCCAGGTATTGTGCATGTACGCAAGCCTCTTCCACCGATTTGGGCTTGAACAACATCACTTTCTCACGTAGATCGCAGTGTATACCTTCAAAATACTTGAGGAGTATGTCTGAGTTCTTTGGAGAGATACCCAAAATTATATCCATCTTTCTGAATTATGTGGTGTACTCTTCCATGCTTTAACCAAACTTTGGTTGAAGTAATGCCACCAGATCCATTGGTCCTCCACGTATCCAATGGGATAAAACTGTGACTTAATGAGGGTTTTGAAATCCTTCCACTTAGTCACTGAAGGTTCTCCCTCCAACCTCATGGTTTCCGCGTCGCTCTCCCACCAAGTTAGTGCATGACCCTCTAATTTCAGTTGTGTGAATGAGATCTTTTTCCCTTCCTTAATCTGATGGAAGTTGAAATAAAATTCCAGTTACTGCAATTAGTGGTTTAGCTTCAGAGTGTCGATCTCAGCGTGGTACGGTGTGATATCGAATTTTTCTTCCATTTTGAATAGGAATTGATTCATGACACTCAAACTGGGTTAATCTTTTTTGGGTTCTTTCTTCGGCTAGTTCTCTATGTCTTTACGGTCTCTTGATCCTTGTTCTAATTTGTCCTCTACATTTGAACCCCCATCTTCTCCAAATATCCTCATCTTATTACTTAGGCTGACACGTGGAGGTTTACATTGCATTTTATATTTGTGACTTGTTGTTCAAGCCGTGAAAACCTCACCTCTAGAGGATCATGAGGTTAGTTTACAAATCCGTCGACCATGATTAGGGTTTTACGATTTCAAACCCTGTCGAATAGATCCCCTGAAAATATCCACAAATACCCAAAGAAACCTGCTATGATACCAAGTGATCTGTAAACTACCATGGATATTCCACTGGACTGTTCGTTAGAGAAAATCTAATAATATTCTATTAAAACTCTAAAAATTCTACATTATTACAATTTATTAAACTTTGAGATATGTGGATTTAACTGTAATTAGTGCATGCATGCAAAAGGAAATTATGCAGAAAAGTAGAGAATGAAAAAATAAGCACACATACACAAGACACAAGATATTCTCTCTGGGAAACCCTTTCGGGAGAAAATCTAGCTGAAAGGTTAGGTTGCTTTGCTCTCTTTCTTTGTCTGGAAATATGGTTGCAGGTACAAAGAAGTAATGTATGTGGCCCATGGGCTACTAAAGTGCACATATCCTCTCTGTGTGCTCTACCTCATATTTCTCTTGGATATCTTTTCTCAACTATAGAACAAAATGCTTTCAAAAGAATGGAATGCCTCTTCCTCCTAGTGGCTCGATTATAATATAGCTTGATAGCTTACTAGTGGTTAAGTTTGACTACATTAACTCTTAACTAGAGTTACAAAATAGACTCTTCTAGAGTATTTTACATCAAAAACACGTGGCTAGCTCCTTTTCCATGAATAATGGGGGTTGACATGACATCCTCCCGAACTATAGGTGTAAAAACAGGAAGGTCAACTTCTGAGTGGCATAAATTTTACATACAGACTTCGATTGATGCACTTCTTGCACCATTGGAAATTTCTCTATGTGTAGAATAACATAAAAATGCGTGGTGCATAAGCGACAAATTTTTAACCCCAAGAAATGTCATTTGATACCTCAAAACGCTCCCGGAAGGTTTCAGACGTCATTTTGCCAAACTGGGTCTCGCTGGTAAAAACGGTCCCACAAATTGAGTCCTCCACTTTTTCCACTCCAAATGCATCGAGATGGATGAAAAAAAATATAATGATCCAATTTAGATCATCGGTTGATGAGAAGCTTGTTCAAGGAGCATTTGACCTTATGATGGGTGGTGTGAATGCCTAAGACAAGGGTGGTGGATGATACATTCATGTGATGGGCGATTCATGGTTGTCCAAGTACCCGACATGACTCGTGGATAAGGCCATTTGGGTGGAAGCACTTCAAGTGGAAGGACATGATAGGAGAAGGTTTATATATTGACATGGAGTTGGTTAGAGTTCTTCATTTAAGACTTCGTTGGAGCCAAGCCGTGATCTTGGTGGTCCGTTAATGGGGGTGGAGACTTTGACGAGGACAAGCCAGCCAAAAAGAAGACTTGATCAAAGTTGTGATGGAAGGGGCACATGCATGAGATGTGACTCTTTCCCAATCATAGTTGAGGCCACCTAACTGAGTGCACCCATCCAACTGAAGCTAAGAGTGCCCACCCGAATGAAGTCGAGGGCACATGCCTGAATGAATGAGTGCGGGCAAAGAAGGTTCCTGAGACATAAGGGTGCATGATGAAGGTGGAACGAATGATGTGATGGACATTTTGACGAATCAAAGGATGAGTTGTAAATCAAATTTGAGTTTTGTTGATTTATCCTTGGCACTTGAGAATTATGTTTATGTCTAAAACAAGATCATACATACACTAAAATGCCACAACACTAAGCACTTTGCACAGTAGAAAATGTACAACAACGAATCAATTTAGTACACAAGAAATTTGCAAACCCAAAACTTGTTATATTACAACTTTAACACAAAAAACATATGGATCCCATACTAGGGATCATAGCCCTTACAACTATCCCTAATACAAGGAAGGACCTAGGGCATGATGTATAAAACACATGACCATCAATATTCCCTTGAACAAGACACACTTGAATTACTTGTTGAAAGAGAGCTCAACTCAATCCTTTCAGTCCATATACCTTGAACACCTAGTAGGTTCTTTTCCACTTATACTATTGCTGACAAGTACTTATGCTGCTCCACAACTTCTTGTATCTTCAACTGACCAATCTGCCTCTCTCAATGGCACTACTGCTCCAATGAATTTGAACTTAGGCCACACAAGTCTACCCTCTAGCAACCCTCTTACTACTCCAAGAATGTCTACTCTTAAGGCCTTCAAAGTCTACCCTCTATCAATCGTCTATATCGGACCTTAGATGAGTGAAATTAGGATTTCAAAGAGCAGCCTCACAGCAATAGTTTTCCACGCCAAACTCGTTGTACTTAGGTCTTTACAAATTAGCCCACACATAGCCCCTTTACACCATTAAATATCACTGATATAGGGCACAACAACCAGCTCACTCAAAACTAATTTGACACACCAAATCATAGTCCTTAAGGCTTGCAAACATGCTATCCAAATACCCTATTAGAGAAACTTTTCCACACCAAAAATTCATCAAACATAAGATTACAACCATACTTCTTTAGGAAGCCAACATAGCTCCTAAAGTTCCTCGCTCCTGGGCATCAAACTTGATAGATATTCTTAGCCTAGATAGCACTCCTTTGTGGCCACCTCAGACCAGTGGCCACCTTAGTCACTTAAACTTGTGATACCTCCCACACAGACCCATAAAAGTTTTGTGCTACTTCTTCAAGGAACTCGAACCTCATTTGGCCTCGTTTCCAACACCAACAAGCAGTCTTGACCCTCCTTTTAGCATAGATATTAACTCGGCCCTATCACCATAGTTACCATAGACAATATAGAAGAACTATGCCCAAAAATTACCATGAACAAACCTCCTCAAACGCGACCAACCAAACATGAAATAAGAAACCAAGACTTTGTCCTTCTCTCCTTGCTAACTCAACTCCTCTAAAGTTTGTGGTCTTCTTTTGAAGTCTACTCTTGATGAATTTCACTTGTGGATGTGACAAATGAACTTGAATCTACTTCTACTTATAGTGATCTTAGGGGCGTGCATTAAACCCCAAGGGTCATGTCTTGTAGGCCAATTCGACATGAGTCTACACATAAAAACTCCATTATCTTAAGAAATAAATTCCTTTTCACTTGCCTTTTTCCACATCAATGAAGCCCTAGGTGCCCCTTATTCCTTCAAGGGTGCCCCTCATGAATTTAATGAATAACCTATCATTTTTTAATTTGGTCTTGTGCCCACAACTTTGGGTACAAAACCCACTGCTTGGATACATTGCCCACAAATCTTCATTTTCATGGGCCAACTCCACACAAACCCAGTACTCCAGGGGTTATAGGAGTACCTCTCAACCTACTGATTTTAACAAGTTAGAGGCATGGGTGCCTAGCTGAAGACGAGGTATGCCCACTTGAGTCGTGCAATGAGACGAAGGTGCCCAAATGCACCTAAGTTGTGAAGACGTACGACCATGCTCGAGTTTTGAGTTAGAATGACTAAGGTCAAGACGATGAATGATTGGTAGTGATCGAGGAAAACTGAAAAAAAGGGTCTCCTACACTACTACCCGTCATTGGAAATGAGCCTAATTGTGCATTCCAATAGCCTTACAAGCATCTATTTTGACACTCAATAAGAAGTTGCTATCAAAGTATCCATTGTAAACCATCATTATTACTAATGGTTATGTTTTTTATGACACGAGGAAAAGGTTGTAATACACACAAAGATTTTGGTTCCAGAGTATTTGTAAACTTTGGTTCCAAAGTAGTTGTAAAGATTTTGGTTCCAAAGTATTTGTAAATTTTAGATAACAATGGTATGTTCTATGCTTTAGCACAATTTTCTTCAATGTTTCTTATCAACCCAATGACAATTTCCAATTATCTTGAGTAGCAATCACATTAACTTATACACATTGATAGTAAATGTAGATAGAACATAAAAACATATGCAGAAGACAAGCCAAGACAAGAGGACATAAGATGTGGCAAATGCCAGGGAAAAACCCCAATGTGGGGAAACCCTTTGATCAAATCTTCTTATTATTCTTCAATAGTTCAACAAAGAGAGAGAGAGTACAAATATAAAAAAGACATGCCCAAAACAAATCTTCCAAATTAGCAGTCAATGCATCCCTAACCAGAAAGTTAGTGATGGTCAAAGCTGCCCCAAAACGTCCTCCAATCAACTCGTTCAACAGTAGAAGAATGTGACCTCCAAAGATGGTCAAAGTCAACAAAAAACAATATCGGTCAACCCAGTCAAAGTCTGTTGTAATTCTGTGGTCATTCCAGAAAGTCAACATAGCATTCAACTTGGTCAAACAATCCCCAATCACCTCAAAATCCATGCCAAAGAATGTAGCTTGCATAAATCAAAATTATGCCCCCAAAACATAAGTCAACACTGGTCAAATACTATTGGTCAATGCATCCCCTAGTCTTGAAATTTTCGGCCTCCTAAACCAGTCTAGAAATCTGCCTTCCTTCCACATGTGCGCAAAAGAGAGCCTCCAAGTTGTACAAACCAATCAAGAGAGGAGAGAGAAGATGATGTGATGAGATGAGTGATGTCCAAATGAGAGATGGGTCACTCTTATTTATACAATTCATTGAGGCTGAGGAGACACATCCATTGGGCTTTATGAGCCTACATTTGACTGAGGCCAACCTTGATAATTTGACCATGAGAAAGAATAAATTCAAAATTCCATTTCTACCTGTCATAATGAGATGATCTTTATATCAAAATTATACCTCTCGAAAAGAGGAATCCAATGCAGTAATCAAATCCATCATATGAGTTGTTGTAAGGTGCAATTTGGCCCTAGTTTCTAATTTTAACACTCCCTCTCAACTAGGGAGAATTCCACCTGCAAATCCATCATCGTGTCAACCTATCATTATGTACCATCCATGCCATCATTGTTTCGTACTACTATGCTCTATTGAACCATGAAGAAATAATGAATGAGAAGTGATCGAGAGTGAGACATAAGATCATATAACTCTCCACTAAGAAAAGTTAGTCCTTGACCCTAGATCAAGTTGTTGGACACCATGCATCCTAGTCATAAGGAGTACGACAGTACACGATGCATCCATCAGTAGTGATATGGTCCCTAACCATATTTTCCCAACTCATTGGCTAGAACAGAGGTACTTCCTATGAGTCTCGAAAACCATGGGTAGTATGTGTGTTAGGGCATCAACAAGAGAAGGTGAACCACTCATCCTTCTCATATGCCATAGGAGAAGGTGAACCACTCATCCTATCCATATATCAATTGTAGGGGAAGGTGAACCACTCACCCTTATTGCATGTGTCCAGGTAGGGGAAGGTGAACCACTCACCCTACACACATTTCAACCATAATGGGGTATCACAGGGGAAGGTGAACCACTCACCTTGTATCTAGCGCACCACCAGGGGAAGGTGAACCACTCACCCTATGGTCACTCATAGCTCCAAGAAGTACCCCACTTCCCCAGGAGCTCCCAGAGATCTATGTCCAACTCATATGTGAACCTCATAGGAGGGTCATTCCACGAATCCAAGTATCTCTCGGAAGGTTGAGAATTTGAGCTTACCCAAAGACTTTGTGAGAATGTCTACAACCTGTTCATCTGTCTTGATGTGTTGGAGCCTCACTACTCTCCATTGTACCATATCCTAGATAAAGTGGTACCTAATATCAATGTGCTTTGAGCGGTCGTGGAACACAAGATTCTCTTATTGACGAATCCCACTTAGGTTGTCACAAAAGATCATGGTGGTATCCAACACATGCTCAAATAACTCACTGAAGATATTCTTCAACCAAACTACTTAACAAAAGGCCATACTTGCAGCAATTTATTCAGCCTAAGCAATGCTTAGTGCCACTGATTTATACTTCCTACTCATCGAAGATATTGAAGCAGACCCTAAAGAGAAGTAATACCCAGATGTGCTCTTACGATACACCACATTGCCAACCCAGTCAACATATAAATATCCATGTAGCCTCAAATTCCCGACAATCTATCTCATTCCATAGTGGATTGTGCCCCGAAGATATCTCAAGAGATTATTAGCAGCAATCTAATGAATGTGATGAGGCTCGACCATATATTGACTCAATGTGTTCACAACGAAGCATATGTCAGGACGAGAGTTGACCAAAAACATAAAGGACCCCACAAGTTGACAATACTCGGTAGGGTTCACCAATCTGGGCCCAACAACACTTCCGCATAGCATATGAAAGTTGAATTCTATCAGAGTAGTCACGAACTTGTTGTCCACCACCCCACATCTCTCATGTAGTTTCACAATATATTTTCCTTGAGAAAGGAAAATCTCACCTGTCTTTTTCCATACCTCCAACCCTAGGAAATAATGCATCAGACCTAGGTCCTTCATCTCGAACTCAAAAGCTAACTCCCTCTTGCATTGATGAATGAGAGGTTCATCAACTATCAGAAAGAGACCATCCATATAAAGGACCAGAATGATAGGTCTCTCTGTTTCAAACCTTGAAGTATAGGTTTGGGTCAACATCGCTTCTTGTAAATCCTAGCTTCATATGATAGTTATCGATCCCCTCATACCAAGCCCTAAGGGCTTGCTTTAACCCATAGAGGTATTTATTCAACCTGAATACATGTGTATCATGATCTTAAGCCTTGAACCCCTCAGGTTGTTCCAGATATACTTCCTCCTTAAGCGAACCATGCAAGAAGGCAATTTTGACATCCATCTGATGTAGGTTCCATCCTTACGAGGCAGCAAGGGCTATGATTGAACGAATGGTGGTGTATCAGGCAACTGGTGAAAATATCTCATCATAGTCTACTCCTTCCTTTTGAGAGAAGCCTCGAGCTACAAATATGGCCTTGAATTTCTAAGCACTCCCATCAGCTCCATGTTTGATCTCGTAGAGCCATTTTTAAGTAACCACTAAATTGTCCTTGGGTTTAGGGACCACACCCCAGACATCATTCTTCATGATTGACTCACATTCCTCGTTCATCGCATCCTTCCAAACCTCTTGCTTCATGGCTTCTTTGAATGTACAAGGCTTCTTGCTTTCACGAAATGTTCCCCTCGGTACAATATGTTTCTCAGCATCTTCAAGAGTATCTTTGAGCCACAAAGGTATTTTTCTTGAAGTATAGGGCTCACTAGGAAGTGGATCAATGGGATCCGTCGAACCTTCAACATCGGGCATCGGTTCATCGGACAGAGGTTCATCCTGCTTTTCTGCATCAATGTTATCATTGTTCTTCCTAGGAATAAGAAAATATCATATATTTCTAAGAGAACAATCTTCATCGAAATTCACATCATTGTAGGAATTTACAGCGTAAGTTCCTCAGATAGAACACCAAAGGACACCGCTCACAAACAAATCACAAATCAATACACCAGTATCGTTGACGTGGTTAAAACCCTCAAAGAGGGAAACAATCCACGACCTGAGCCAACGCAGCCACTTCAGGCAATTTATTAATAAAAGAATTAAAATTTGCATAAGCTTCTCTAATGAACGCTTACCCTACAAATGACCCTCCATGCTCTTTAAATAGAGATCATGGACCAATCGGGTGTTAAGCCACGGATCAAGTGTCGGTAATACCGAGGATAGAATGAACCATTGGATCACTACATATCGTGACCGTCGGATTGTAAGTTACAAAAGTACATAGTAAAGAAACACACTTTACCTAACTCTGCACTAGACCAAGTTATACTTAACTATTTCCTATGTGTCGGAATATCCTAACATCCCCCCTTAAGAACAACTAGGATAGGATTGAAGGATTTACAAATATGACACAATAGGAGAAGTAAGGAGGCACTAGAGCCTATCCCCCCTTAGTGACAACTTCCTGAACTCCAACCATAAATCGAAGTTTAGTAAACTTCACCTCTGTGAGGGCCTTTATGAAGATGTCTGCAACTTGATCATCGGTTGAACAATATTGTACTTCAAGTACATGGTCGTGAATGAGCTTTCCGATGAAGTGCATG
>APFE031173644.1:15786-45501 GCA_000404065.3 Pinus taeda | reverse complement strand
ATGGGTTGTTCCATATAGATTTCTTCATGCAAGTCCCCATGCAAGAAGGCAGATTTAACATCCATCTGATGGACTTCCCATTTAAAGAGGCAGCAAGGGAAAGAACAAGGCGGATAGAGTTCATTTTGGCAACAGGGGAGAAGGTTTCAGTGTAGTCAATGCCTTCAACCTGTGAAAAACCCTTAGCAACAAGATGAGCTTTATGTTTATCAACTTTCCCAGCTGGTCCATACTTGGTTCTGTAAACCCATTTACATCTAACAAGTTTGCGTCCCTTTGGTAGAGGAACAAGATCCCATGTATCATTTGCCAACAAGGAATGATATTCTTCATTCATAGCTGCTTCCCAATGTGGATGGCCTGAAGCTTCTGCAAAAGTGTCAGGATCATGATTTACTGGAGCTTGAGCCAGTAAAGAAGAGGCTCTTTCAAACTGAGAACGTGTACGTCGCTGATCTGTAGGATCACGGGCAAGATCACCTGCTGCATCCCGAGTAGCACGGACCCATCTTGGAAGTTGAGGATCCTGAGAAGGTGGGGGAGGATTGTCATCCTCACTTTCATCATCTGAGGAAGAAATGTTTTCAAAAGTAGAAGAGATAGGAAGAGGTGGCACATCCGCCGGACTAGGCTCGCAGGCCGATTTATTTTCATCAAATTTTACATCTCTTCTAATGATAACATTTTGGACTTAAATGGAATAAGTCTATAACCTTTTACATCTTCAGAATATCCAACAAAAGTACATTTCTCACTCTTAGGTTCTAAAGCTTTATGCTTTTCATCTGGAATATGGGCCCATGCTTCCCTTCCAAAAATACGAAAGTGACTTACATCTGGTTTAATGGAACTCCATGCTTCTTCTGGAGTGATATTCTTTAAAACCTTAGTAGGAGTGTGATTTATTATGTAATTTTCACAGTTAATTTCTTCTGCCCAAAAATTAAGACTAAGTCCTTTAGATTGAAGCATACAATTAGCCATTTCCCTTTAAGGTGTGATTCTTCCTTTCAGCTACACCATTTTGTTGTGGAGTATATGGAACAGTATGTTGCATTTGAATTCCATTCTCAGTGCAAAATTTTATGAATTGTTTTTAACATATTCTCGGCCATTATCAGATCTTAGCTTAAGAATTTGATGTCCAGATTGTTTTTCAACAAAGGCCTTAAAGGCCAAAAATTTGTTAAATACTTCACTCTTGAGTTTTAAGAAGTATACCCAAGTGCATCTGGAGAAATCATCAATGAAAGTTAAGAAATACTTGTAGCCAGAGAATGAAGCAATTGGAAGTGGACCACATAAATCACTGTGCACAAGCTGTAAAGGGGTTGAGGCGTGCCAAGAGGCACGTTTTTCAAAACTGTCTCGATGATGTTTTTCGAGTACATATCCGGAACAAACACCATCTCTGCACGATACCATTGGAAGACTTGTCACCATATTTTCTTTACATAGATGCTGAAGGGAGCGATAGTTTAAGTGACCAAATCGCTCATGCCAAAGTTTGCTCACTTCATCATTATGAGCAACAAATACTGAGGGAAGATTTGATGACCCAAAGTTGTGAAACTTATACAACCTTGTGGAATCATCAGCAATACCAGTAGCTAGAATCTGTTTAGGATCTCTTAGATCCTTGATTACAACATCATGAGGTGAAAATTCAATGATTTTACCTTCACCTGAATGAGTTATCTGATATACAGATAGAAGGTTGCAGGATAAGGTTGGAACACATAATACATCATTAAATTGACCATTTTCTATATGAATAGTTCTAGTCCCTACAACACTAAGAGATCTATCATCACTAACATATATAGTTTTGGTGTTACAATCATTTAAAGAAGAAAACATGGCTTTGTTCTGGCCATGTGATAAGAAGCTCCAGTATCAATGAGCCACTCATGAGAATGAGAAGAAGAAGATACATTTAGTGCATAGCTAGACTGAGATGCTTGACAACCACATGCATAACGTGTTATTCCTGAAGATGAAGTTGAGGTTGAAGAGTGCTCTAATTGGATGTTATGCTTCTTCATTGCTGCTTCCAAGGCTTCCATATTCTTAAAGCATTTGGATTCTAAGTGGCCATCTCGATTGCAAGAGTGGAAATGTCTATTAGTCTTCTTCCCTTTGTTTTTATTTGCCTTATCATTTTGTTGAAATGATTTTTCATTTTGAGGCTGAAATTGCTTAGGACCCTTGTTTGGTTTAGGACCATTCTTTTTAGGATACAGCTTCTTAGGATTCTTTGAATTTGGTTGTTGTTGGGCGGCTAAGGATTTCTTAGAAGAGTTTCCAAGATTAAGAAGACCAAGGTGTAAGAGTTTTTCTTGTTCTCTTATTAAAGAATCACAAAAGGAATCAAAGTAAGGGGACTTGTAGTCTTGTCCTTAAGAAATGAAGGCTTCTCTTGTAGAATGGAAGGTGGAAACAAACACAGAGTAGGCTGGTGCCAACTTAGTAAGAATGGAATGGATAAGGTTACCATCTTCTTTCTTAACCTTAACACCTTCCAAGAGAAGTCTAAGAGTCTTGAACTTGGACAGAAAATCTTCAATGGAAGAAAAATTATTGGGGTCCAATGTAAGCAACTCATTTTTGAGTTGATGGGCTCTAAGTTCATTTTTAATTCCAAAAAGTTTAGTGATATGTTTCATTGTTTCATCAGGAGTATCAAGTTCTACGATATGGAATCTAAGGTCTAGAGAAATAGACATCCCTATCAACCCACGTGCTTGATCTTGCCTATTTTCCCATTCAGCCGCCTTATCTTCATCTTTCAGTTTGGTTTCTTGGCTTGAGGCTATTCTGTAAAGATCTTTACTTCTAAGTAAATCCACAATGTAGGATCACTACTGGAAGTAGTTGGTGCTGTCAAGAATAACTTGGAATGGACTTTCCATTTTAATAGAAACTAAAGCTATAGATGTTGAAACTAAGTGCTCCAATGGAAAGATCTCGAAAAATTAGGCTAGTTAAAAAAAAACAGCTCCGAAAATGGCTTCTGGATGAAGAAGTTATGGCTTTTTGAAGAAAAGTTGATGAAGATGCTGACGAAGTGCGGGAATGTGCAGAAATGAATGATAATGTTATATTAAAAAAAACCTGCCCCCTTTTCAAACTTAATCTAATTAGCTCAACAAAAAGAAGACTTGAACTCAAGACCTCTACTCTCATAAAATAGCTTTGGACCAAGTGAGCTAGATTAAAAGTTTAGTAATTTTTGGAAAAGAGGAAGGGTTTTTTTTTTAAGTCACTAAAGCTTTGGGTTGCGTGCTTACTTGAGAAAGCTATTCTTTCCCTACAAAACAAAAAACACAGAACCCAACATGGACATACAAAAAAAAAAAAACAAACCTTACAGCTTGAAGCTAGCTTTAGCCAAAAACTAAATATTTTCCTCAATGTTTCTGATTTTCCAAGATCACACTAAGGCGCGGCAGAAAAGAGCATACGCATGAGAAAAATCCTTCCTTTAAGTTTCTGATTTTCCTAAATCACACAGGTCGCGGGGCAAAGAGCATACACAGAAATGAAAGGTATAAATCCGGTAATAAAAAAACAAAGAGCTGAATAAACCGAAATATACAGAGAGAAAATAACTAGAAACTGCAAATAAACATTATATACCTCCAGATCTTAAAAATGACGTACCTAGGGCTAATAGAAACCTTTTCGCATGAAACGAAAGGGGTTCCTCACTGGAATAGATGCTCTTAACACAATAGAGCAGTCCTATTGACCCGAAAACATTCAGAAACAATATATTTAGGAAACGATAGTCAGATGCAGTTCTACCGGCTTCAGATTTGGATTAACAATGGATGCGACCCTCAAATAACTCTGATACCATGTAGGAATTTACAGGGTAAGTTCCTCAGACAGAACACCAAAGGACACCGCTCACAAATAGATCACAGATCAATACACCAGTATTTTGACGTGGTTAAAACCCTCAGAGAGGGAAACAGTCCACGGCCTGCGCCAACGTGGCTACTACAGGCAATTTATTAATAAAAGAATGAAAATTACATAAGCTTCTCTCATGCACGGTGAACCTACAAATGACCCTCCATGCGCTTTAAATAGAGATCATAGACCAATCGGGTGTTAAGCCACGGATCAAGTGTCGGTAATACCGAGGAGAGAATGAACCGTCAGATCACTACATATCGTGACTGTCGGATTGTCAGTTACAAAAGTACATAGTAAAGAAACACACTTTACCTAACTCTACACTAGACCAAGTTATACTCAACTATTTCCTATGTGTCGGAATATCCTAACAATCATGACTTAATTCCACTTCCCTTTTACCAGGAACATAGATTCTATATGCCTTTGAAGTTTCATTGTAACCCAAAAACGTTCATTTCTTCCTAGATGCATCTAGTTTGTTTCTTTTCGCTTTCGGCACATGAAAATATATGGGATAACTAAAAATTATAAAATGAGAAACATCAGGTTTCTTACTGGTGAAAACTTTTTTAGGTGTCTTGAACTCCAAAGCTTGATGTGGGCATTGATTTTGGACATACACAGCGGTGATGGTAGCTTCTCCCCATAAGAACTTCAAAAGACCATGATCATGTAGCATGACACGAGTGGCTTCTATGATAGTATGATTCTTCCTTTCAGAAACACCATTTTATTCAAGAGTATATGCAGTAGTGATCTCCCTCTTAATTCCAACTTCTCTACAACAACCTTTGAATTCATTTGGCTCATATTCGATACCATTATTAGTCCTCAATATTTTGATCTTCTTCCCCGTTTGATTCTCAACCAAGGCTTTGAAAGAGAAGAACCACTTGATTACTTCATCCTTATTCTTTAAGAAATAGATCCATGTTTTGCGAGAGAAGTTATCCACAAAAAAAACATAATACAAATATCCACCCAAAGATGTAACGGGAAACATACCTGATAGATCAGAATGGACCAATTGAAGAATATTGGTGGTTTGAGCCTCACTTGAGTGGAATGGTCCCCTTGCATGTTTCCTAGCTTCACATCCTTGAAAAACACCTTCATGATTTAAGTTGAATTCGGGCAACCCTATGACCATCATCGTTACATCGGGTAAGGCTTTGAAATGAAGGTGAGAAAATATCTGGTGCCATAATTCAGATTGAAGAGAAGTATCACAAGTCATTGCTTCTAACAAACTTCCTCCAACTTGATAGAGACCTTCAACCCTGAATCCAAGAGTGAATGCATCTCTTGTGTTCCTTTTCGAAACACAAACCTTTCCATCAATGAATTCCACCTTAAAACCTTTGTCTTCCATCACAGAAATAGAAACTAAGTTCTTTTTCAGATCAAGTACATATAACACTTATTATAAGGGGAGGGTTTGACCTTGGTTTAAGTGAAGAGTAATAATCCCAATTCCTTTCACGAGATAAGTGGCATTATCCCCAAGTATAATCTCCATATTTGTCTTCTTTTCAACCAAGTATGAGAGAGCTTCTTTGTACCACTATCAATCAATCAACCAATGGTCTAGTGTATCCAGAGGAGAGGTGGTGGAGAGGGCAGAAATAAGATAAACTTCGACTTCTTGGGAGGATGACCATTTCCATTTCAAGCAATAGGAGCATTCATCTTTCCCTTGTTGTTGAACCTATTGTTCCTTCGATTGACATTTCCCTTGAAGTTGTTGTAATTGTTGTCATCATCTTTTGTTGTATCCTTATTATGAGGACACTCTCTAGTGAAGTGGCCAAACCTCTTGCAATTGAAGCACCTTCCTTTCCTTCCTTCTTTGAATCCCATTTTGAACCCTTGTCCTTGATTCCTTGGACTGACATTGTTCCTTCTCTTATAATGAGACGAGAAGGCAGTAGGATTGTTTCCATTTGAGGGGTTGTCTCTTTGCATCATCCTTATTTCTTCTTGAGTGCATCTGGCCAATAGTTCATCAAATCTCGAAATCCTATCATTGTTGAGGATGGTAGTGTTGAACACATCCCAATCTCTTGTAAGGTCCCCAAGAGCAATAAGAGAGAGATTTCTATCACCAGTGACTTCACCAATAGATAGGAGATCATTCTTGATCTCGGTAATCCTCATGAAGTTGGATTGGATGGATTCTCCTCTATCCATCTTGATATCTTTCAACTTGTTCTTGAGAAAGAGAATTTGATTTGCGTTGTTTACTTTGAACATCCCAACCAAATTTTTGTACATATCCTTAGATGTTTCCAAATCAGAAATATAGGCAACCAAAGGCTTATGAATGGAATCAACAATAATCTTTGTAGCTTTAACCTCACTTTTATTGTACTTGGCTTGTGTAACAGTGGATGCATTTGAAGGAGGCTCTGTTATTGTTCCTTTGACATAGTCCATGGCATCGTTTTCTTGTAATGTCAAATCCAAAGTCATCTTCCATGCATGATAGTCAGATTTGTCCTTAAGCTTGTCCTCGGATTTGAAGAAAGATGTAGTCATCATTGGGACTAGTTCCAAGTCCTTGTACAACAACTTCCTTTAGTGATTGCTTTTCTCCACTCTTACTTGGGCTTTGTCTTCACTTAAGCTCTAATACCATGTTAATTTTAGATAACAATGCTATGTTCTATACTTTAGCAGAAGAAACATATTCAATGTTTCTTATCAACCCAATAACAATTTCCAATTATCTTTAGTAGAAATCACATTAACTTATACACATTGACAATAAATACAAATAGAACATAAAAACATATGCATAAGACAAGCCAAGACAAGAGGACACAAGATGTGGCGGATGCCAGGGACAAACCCTAATGTGGGAAAACCCTTTGATCAATTCTTCGTATTATTCTTCAATAGTTCAACAGACAGAGAGAGTACAAATATCAGAAATACATGCCCAAAACAAATCTGCCAAAGCAACAATCAATGCAGCCCTAACCAGAAAGTCAACGGTGGTCAAATCTACCCCAAAACATCCTCCAATCAACTTGGTCAACAAAAAAAGAATGTGGCTTCCAAAGAGGGTCAAATTCAACCCAAAAAACCTTGGTCAACTAGTCAAAGTCTACTGTAATTCTGTGATCAAACCAAAAAGTCAAGCAACAGTCAACTAGGTCAAATAGTCCCCAATTACCTCGAAATCTGTGCTAAAGAATGCATCGTGTAGAAATTGAAATTTTGCCCCCAAAACAAAAGTAAATGCTAGTCAAATACAACTGGTCAACGCATGCCCTAATCCTGAAATTTTAGGCCTCCAAAACTAATCCATAAATCTGCCTTCCTTCCACACGTGCGAAGAAGAGAGCCTCCAATTTGTACAAACCGATCAAGAGAGGAGAGAGAAGATAATGCGATGAGATGAGTGATGTCCAAATGAGAGAAGGGTCACTCCTATTTATACAATTCATTGAGGGTGAGAAGACACATCCATTGGGCTTCATGAGCCTACATTTGACTGAGGTCGACCTTGTTAATTTGACCATGAGAGATAATAAACTTAAAATTCCATTTCTGCTTGTTAGAATTAGATGATCTTTATATCAAAATTGTACCTCTCGGAATGAGGAATCCAATGCAATAATCATCTCCATCATATGAGTTGCCCTAAGGTGGAATTTGGCCCTAGTTTTCAATTTTAACAGTATTCCATGTGACTCTAGGATTTCATATTCAACCAAACAAGGAATTTCAGTGTGAGAAGTAGGAAATCTAATTTTTTCATCAACTGTAATTAATCTCAATTCTAAATTGCATTTTATAAAGATATTATTTAATTTGAAAGTTCCAGTCTAGTAAAGATCGTTGTTGTGGATGTCTTAAAATGAATAGGGCATGTAAGCTTGGCTATTACAATTATTCTTGTGTTTGCAATTGTTTCGAAAATGTTTGATGTTTCTAATATCAAAGAGGAGTGTTGGAGTCTTTACCCCGAAAAGTGCTCTTTAGACCAGTACAAAAGATATATTGTCTTGTCTTGTTATGTATATATTTTGAGTGGTCAAATTAAAAAATAATAATAATAGTATAATAATAATTAATTAAAATATTTTGAGTGGGTGAAATTACATTAAAAAAAAAAAACAATTAAAGCAACCTATATCCATCTTAATTCCTATTTATTAAGTGGCTAGAGGGATCAAATCTCTTGAAGTGCAAAATCTTAATTCCTATTTATTAAGTGGCTAGAGGGATCAAATACCTTGAGGTGCAAAATTTTTTTAGAGTGAAAAGAGATTTGATCTCTATCTACACTGGGTAGATACATACTTAAGATAAAACTAGATTAATTTAAAAGAAATAAATTCATTAGTCAAACATATTAAAAATATTAAAAAATTATCTAATTAAAAAAACATATTAAAAATCCAATTAGAAAAACAATGGAGTAGATATGGAAGCATCCATTCTGTGCTACATTCAAATAGACTCTTCAAGATTTTACAGGTGAGTAACCATGCTACAAGCATTGTGTTCAAATTGATGTGGATGTGTATATGTTGTTAATTCAATATGTTGTTACTTTAAAGTTGTTAATTCAATAAATTTTTCAACTATGCTTTGAACCTATTAGTTGTTAACTTAAACCTTACCACATATATTGCTCAAGACCAACAAATTTTTTGTCGAAAATGTTAAGTGATAGCGCTGCTCAACGGGGAGTAGCACTGTAGCACTAACAGAGGGCCGCCTTTAGTAAGGTGAATAGATTGCCTGTCAGTACAACTAGTTAATATTCTGGAATCTGACGTCAGGAGACGTCAATTTTCTAATATATTTCAGTAACAAAAAAATAGTTAGATTCATATTTAAAATATATATAAACTGATTTTATTGTTAAAATAAAATATTTATTATTATAATTTATTTATTATTTTAATTCAAATTATTTTAAATTAAAATATATTTTATAAATTTAAATAAAGTTAATTTGTCCACGTTGTTTTTGGATAGACAATGATCAGGTGCTTTGTTAAGACACTCCTTGATGTGAAGTCACTTGTTCAATTCCCCGCTCTAATTAGAGTGATATATAGGACATGATGAAGATGTAGTCCTACCAATCTTATAAAAAAACTAAAATAAAAATTAATTTGAAAAATATAAAAGAATTTAATTGAATTTAACTTCTCCTCTTGCTATTTAATTTCATAAAATTCAAATTTCAAAATTTTATAAAATTCAAATTTGTTTGGAACTAAATCCTAGCATATAACCAATGATTTTGGATTGTAGATTACTATGGTGTGGTTTCTGAAGAGGAATTCGGATTCTCCACAGTGTTCATCTTTATATTGGTCGACGTTTCCAGTTTAAGAAATTGAAAATGTTAGACATTACTCATTATGTTGATTTTTATTTATCGTCTCTTTTCACTATATAATTTATTTTCAAAGTTTACCATGGTCAACTTTGGTATTGTTAGTGAGTAATATTTCAAAACAACAATAAAATTATTCTTATATTTTTAAAATTTTATTTTGCATGACATATACATTATATGCCAATTGAAACTCTAAAAATAACTAATTTTATTTTTTTTTCAAAAATATATACGGTACTATGAGCACCCAATGAAGTAAAATTCATACTTCATCTTACACAGAAAAAATAGAATTATATGAAATTTTATGCCTTTAAATAGGCCACATTAGATAAAAATACCATGGGTTAATAATAAGATGGGAAAAACCATGGAGTTATGGTAAATGGACTAATTTATCTCAATTTTATTTTAATTAATAAAAATACCATGGGTTAATAATAAGATGGGAAAAACCATGGAGTTATGGTAAATGGACTAATTTATCTCAATTTTATTTTAATTAATAATTTCATTTTTTTTTTTGACTTAGTCAAAATGTTTAATAGGATAAGGCACAGCCGAAGAGTGATCTTGAAACTTTGCCAAATTAATTTTGTGATTTGGAAAGCTAAAACACCTCAAAGGGAGTGATTTTCAAATTTGCTAAATGACAATGATAGAATCTTTATCTCTCTTGTGCTCTACAACCAAATAAAACCAGTTGGGAATGTTGGGTGAAATTGGAAAATTGTGATAGTTTTAATATCGTGGGTTAAAATTATTAATTTTATTTATTTTAATTTTATTTTATTTTATTTTTAATATAATTTGACCCAGTCAAAATGCTAAACACCACACTACCTTACAAAATTTTAGATAGGATAGGACAAGACATTACAACATCTCTACCATACTAGGTTAGAGAGCACCTCTAGGTGCAATAAGTTCAAAAAAACTAATAGAATGTAAACCCAATATTTATTGTTATATACATACTACCTCGACAGATATAAGCCATATAATTAAATAAAGTTTTATATTACAACCATGTGACTAATTCATTCAAAAGACCACCTTGTTACTCTAATTAGAATTTTTTTTGTCAGTCAAAAGAACTACATTATGTTATCATCAATGAAATCCAAAGTACAAAAATGGGCTGCATGACCCCCTTAACATCACAAAAGATAGAGGGGAGAGAAAGGGGTTCCATAGATAACAAAAGATGCAACCAAATAACCAATATTTTCAATAGGCTTACTAGCCCTACATAACAAAAAAATGACAAAAAATATCAAGAACCTGAGATAATCATATCATGGAGGGTGGAGGGGTGGAAGTCCAGGGGGACCTGCTAGGAAGTCAACCCGCTCATGCATATGGAAATCGGTGTGTGCCACTCAAGCCTCCAAATCATGCAAACAGTCATTGAGGCGTCTCTGTTTGTGGTTAATACTCTCGAGCAACTCCAAAATCTCATTGAGGAAAATTTGAATGTCATTAAAGTAGGCGACCAATTCGTTTCAATCTTCATAAAAACGCTCTCTTATAATGTCCTGGTTGGCCTAGATGCCTCTCAACTGATTTGTAATGGTTTCTAGTGAGGTTGGAGCCTCCATTCTACCTGGCTAGCACTCACGAGCCTGAGCGACCTCATTCGTTGGTTCTCCACTATCCGCATCCTCTGAAGTTGAGATCGACTCCCTAATTTGCCGTCCCACCTGGCCTTGATGCCCTCCTCCACAGTGGGGACCTCCATGCTGCTAAGGGATGATTGACCACTATAGAATATGGCTAACCAGAATGAGCAGGGGCGATACACCCTGCTAGGAGGAACCAACCACCTGCACACGCCCGAGCAATCATGAACAATGTTGCACACTCCCCGCTTTGGCCTTACAACTCTGACCAAGCCATGCCACCCAACGAATCTATACAAGTACCACGATGTTGAAGCCCTTGGGTGTCCCTCTTCCTCTTTCAGTCCACAACCTTAACAGGGAAAGGTGACCCGTAAGGCTCTGCCCAAAAGCACACAACCATACTCCCAATGACTCACTCAATTCCTCAATATAAGCAACCAAAAGACATAAAAAAAAAGGGAATTATAAACTTCCCCACTACCAAAAACACCCCCTCCTTCGCGAAATTTTCCAAAGGGCCTCGGAAAAAGCAGGTGCCATCGAAGACCCTAACTGTCTGTAAGAAAATTAACTTTAGAAAGAAAATGTAGCCACAGAAAAGGCCATGCCCGCCACCAGGAAATGGGTAGCATTGACTTACTAACGACCACCGACAACCACAACACAGGGAAATACCTTAACTAGATATAAAAAATAACTTGGAAACCGTCAAGTACCCATCAGCTTAGAACAACCCTCCTTTAGTGACACCTGGGGTTCCACCTTGCATAACCAAACTGAAAGCACCAGAGAGGGAAGGAACCTTCAAACGAACCGGGATCCCATATGAATGCACAAAAGCCCATTAGAGAATCTACAATACTAGAGTCCATGCATTCCATTGAGGTCCAACTACCCCATGGCCCTGGCAAGCTCACTCGGCCTTTAACACTCTCGTCTTCCACCATACACGCAGAGTTCACTGCCCGTAATACAACAACTACTACAATGTCATCTCTATAGATTATAACAATCAGAGGCGGGTCTATAGAGTTTGATCAACTGCCACCCCGTCTCATCACCTTATACTTCATAAAGCCTTCACCTACTGCATGCCTCGTGAGGCAAACTCTGAGGTGGTTTGACCAAGTGTTGGTACACCTCCTCCATTAGGGTTACTCTCATTAGAATATTAGAAACATGAAAACAATAATTTTTTTTTATTACGAGTAATTGAATGAATGTCTTAGAATCTACTCCCTACTCCTAAGATGTATATTTGCATAGATCAATGAAAATGACTGGTAAAAAAATATCACTTCTTTTATCTCTAGTTTTAATTTGTATTGTAGCCTATCCTTATACTTCGAAAATTTATTATGAGTTTTGAGTTTTCTTGGAAAAGAGATTACTTTGCAAAATAATGTCATTATTTTGTCTTTTATTGTTAATTCTTATCTTGTTTTCAAAATATTTTGTCTTATAAAGGTGATTAAGTTTTTTTATTATCAAAATTTATTTTCTAAGTATTATTTAAGGTTTATGTCGAGGTCTCTCTTATATCTCATTCAAGAATACTTATATATATTTTTAATTTCTAAAACTTCCTTTTTATCTAGATTTTAAGTTTTTCTCTTTAAATTTCTTTCAATATATACACTGTTGCTCACGTTCTATTTTACTATTACACATATTAGGAAAAAACACATGCTCTTAACCATTAAATCCACTCAAATTATACATTGTATGTGTCTACCTCATTATTCCATTACTTTAAACATGGAGGGAGAGTTTCTTAACTTTGCCTTTTAAGAATATCCAATCTAATTAGACAATGCTTCGAAATGTTTCCTTTCCATATTGCATTTTCCACTCATAATTTGGTTCTATTAATTTTAACATGTCAAAAAATTATTAAACCTTATAACTTTATTGTGTCAAAAGTAGTAAAAGATTTTACAATATAGCATGGAGAAGATATCGTCATATAACATAATATAACAGTCCCATAACAACAAAATTAAAATAAATAATTATATTCTTGTAAATATGACATTATATTAGAAAATAATAAAATGAAAATAAATAACCTTATACAAAAGATATTTTTGAGTAGAGAGACTTATTATACAGACTAGTATGATAGTATGATGTGTAAAGGTGTTTGTCCTTCATTAAAATTGAAATTTTACTCATATCTCCACTAAAATAAAAATTTTAAAAAATCTACAAATCAAAAAAATTCAATAACCATACAAAACATTTAAATATTATAAACAGATAAAAAATTTAAATGAAAAAAATAGATGACTCATGCTAAATCTTTATTAAAATTAGTTATACTTCACTAATGCTAAATCTTTATTTTTGGACCATATTAATTCGAGCTCTTAATTCCCAAACGATATGAAACTCAATTTAACCGAGAACCAAAAAAAATTACAACAATCACAACTTATTACTAATAATATTTTTGCTAATCACACGCTCTTTTTTGAAAGCGCACCTCTAGGTTGAGTGGACACTTCGGATTCTTCCCATTGATGAGTGGTAGATCTTAGATTGGCTCAGCCTCCAACGAACAATAAACCATAGCAATGGGTTTGCTATGGTCCATTCCGTCACACTCGACAGGCGGGATTTTATATTACGTGACTGGAGCCAACCTTTTATAGACGGCATGTTGGATGGCCAAGATTCTGAAGCGGAGCAAAGGGGCCAACCCAAATTACAAACTAGGCTGTTACGGTCTGTCAAATATTTCAGAGGAAAGTTTTGAAGATGAAAATTGTTGTGTGTCGGTTCTATGGTGTAGTGGTTAGCACTCTGGACTTTGAATCCAGCGACCTGGGTTCGAATCCCGGTAGGACCTTTTCGATATTTCATTTCATTTTTATTTGACGACCATCTGATCCGCATTGAGCTGGATGAGTATATCCGTTCGATATTTCATTTCATTTTTTTTTCGACCATCTATTCCGCATTCAGCCAGCTGGATGAGTATATCTTGGTATAATTAATATATAACATAGTGTAAATCTAGTTATATTTATATATATTTCATTTTTATTTTATTTTTTTTATTTGACGACCATCTGTTCCGCATTGAGCTGGATGAGTATATCTTTTCGATATTTCATTTCATTTTTTTTGACGAACATATATATAAATATATATATATATATTATATTTATATATCTTTCATTTTTTATTTTAATTTTTTAATTCGACCAACCAGCATCTGTTTCCCATTGAGTTGGATGAGTATATTTGGTATATTAATACGAGTTATTTATTTATATATATAAATATCATATTTATTTTATTTATTTATTTTGATATAATTAATATATAATATAATGTGAATTTATTGTTGAATTTAAGCTATTGTGATTCATATCAAGTTTAATGAGAAATATTTCAGAGAAAATCACATTGTAATATTTTTGTCGACGCCAACCAACGAGTGTGGTTCATCGTTAGGAAAAGTTGAAGAACCGGATCATGGCTACAAGTTAAATAGAGAGAGGAGATCTTCCAATGGCTATATTTGACTAGGAAACAATTATATTGGACCGGGCAATTTGGCTGAAAACAATTAAATTTGACTAGTCAACACAACTGGACCCACGGAGAGGAAAAGTTATTAATGTTATTGTTATATTCATTACCAACATTTGAATAAAAGTAAAGTTTGTAATTAAAGAAATAAAATGTTAGTAAATTAACATGGAGGTTTTTTGTTTTGGTTTTGTTTTTGTTGTTGTTGTTGTTTTTTGCGCCCGTGGTTGAACCACCTTCGGTCAACTGGTGGCGCTATGTCCACTGGAAAAGGAAAAATCTGGGCTTGATGCCCCGCAGCCTATTGCAATACCTAATCCCAAGAGCTTTCTGAAATTGATCTTGTAACCTCCCATTTGATCGAGGCCCCGTCTTAATCGATTGGGCTAACCCTTGGAGCTTTATATATATATATATATATATACACATTAGTTGAACAAATAAAAATAATAAAATAAAATATATATAGTACATTTTAGCACAATTAATATATAACATACTTTAAATCTAAATCTTAATTCTATACATTTAAAGCATATTGTTCTTGTTCTTCTAGTTTAGTGTATTAATGTGTGGAAGAGATGTTACAGTTTATTAATCTTATATATATTTTATTTAGCTTTAGTTTTATTATTTTTATTTAACCAACTTTTTTTCAGTAGTGAGTTTTATGAGCATATTTTAGCACAACTAATATATAATATAAGAGTATATTGGATACATATTTAAGTGGATACATATCTACGCTGGATATAGTTTGGGTGGGCTTAATGGTTAAGAGCATGTATTTTCTCCTAAAAGGTCACTGGGGTAGAGTATGTATGCCTTCGTAGGCTTAGCAGTCAAATCACTGTGCGGAGGTGGGTCCCTTATCTCACAAACAAGGAGATCTCATACACCAATGTGATGCTTGGGTTAGTTGTAAACTTAAAGTTATATATATATATAATTTTACTTTTATGATGCTGAAAAAAATAATAAAATAAAATGAAATGAAATAAATCCAGCGAACTAGGTTCGAATCCCGGTAAGACCTTTTCAATCTTTGATCATATGCCTTTAGCTCAGTGTATCGAATAATTCAATACCTTTAAAGCATATTGTTCATCCAACTCAGTGTATCGAAGAGATATTAATCTTATATATATTTTATTTCGTTTTTATTTTATTATTTTTATTTGATCAACATCTGTTCCGCATTGATCAGCACAGTGTATCGGATAATTTTGTACACATTTAAAGCATATTGTTCTTCCAGCTTAGTATGCGGAAGAGACATTACTCCTATATATATTTTATTTCATTTTAATTTTATTATTTTTTATTTGACCAACATTTTTCCGTATTAACCTAGATGAGTATATAACATAGATTTATATAATAATAAAATGAAATATATTATTATTATTATTATCCAATTTTAAGGTGATAGCCAAGCTAGACACCACATTAGTGTATGAGACCCCTTTGTTTGTGGACAAGAGAATCACCTCCACACAGTGATTCATTGTTATGTCTATGAAGGCATACATACTCTACCCCCCTCGTTTTGAACATGTGACCTTTTAGGAGGAAACACATGCTCTTAACCATTAGGCGCACTCAAGTTGTATACATTTGGACACAATTAATATATAGCATAGTGTAAATTTAGATTTTAATTCTATATGTTTAAAGCATATTGTTCCTCCAACTTAGTGTATTAGTGTGTGGAGGAGATGTTACAGTATATTAAATGTTTCTCCTTCCACCATTACCAGGAAAAATCTTATCGACAGCGATATGGAAAAAGCTTGTCGGCTACAAATTTGGTGAGGAATTTCTGGTAGGTTTTGTCGAGTGTTTGAATCAGTTGGTTCTTGTAATTTTCTAGTGCCACAGACCGATTGTCGCCATCGAGATCCTGTACGAGCCTCACTGTTCGGAGAACCGCGCCAATAAGGTTTTTGTTGTCTGATAAAGCCTCTGACCGTGGAACCTTACGAGCGAGCTTTTCTTAGAGATATTCATCGAGTATATCACCTGCGACGTGGGAGGCGAAGTCCCTTGACGTCTTTTGATTGAAGTTTTGGCAAACAATGTTTCACTAGAGCATACTGCTAGAAGCCCTATAGATCCCCTCGCAGACAACGTTATTAGCCTGTAACTCTGTTCGTCTTTAGCCTTTGCCGCAACAAAGAAAGTGAGTCTCTAATATGAGGTAAAATCGATGATAAATCCCACTATTGTTGCAGGAGGGAGCCAACATGATTGAGTCACCTCACTGTGCCTTCAACAACCAAATTTTCCCAAAAGCTGCAAAAATGAGCTGCAAAGGCTCGCCAAAGCTCCAACCAAACAAGAGATTTGGACTATTAACAACATTTGCAAGAAAGGCACAAGTTGAGAAGATAGACTTTGTTCATGGTCAAAATTTGTTTATCGGCGAATTTATCCGCACCTACTTCAGTAATTCATGGGCAATCAATGTCGAAATTTTATCTTTGAAATTTTCCGTTGACGAGCAGCGAGCAACGTGGACAGCAGTGTGAGCAGCGTGGTCAGTCGTGAGAGCAACGAGTAGTGAGTAGTGTGAGAACAAGGAGTTTTTATGCAACAAAAGTATTGAGCAACGAGCAGGGAGCAGCGATAACCTAAACGATAGGGAGCAATGCGAAGTAATCTTGGCATTTTATAGACCTACATCTTTCTCGGAATAGGTTGGACAACAAATGCATTAAAACATGACAATGGGACAAGAAATTTCAGAACTTGTGGGGACAAATGGTTTAGGAAAAGTGAAAATTGCCTTATTCGCCAAAGCTAGGAAGTGGGTTTGGGTCAATGCCAAACAATATCGGGGCATTTTAAAACGAAGACTAGCTCATCTAAAATGGGAGTAGAAAAGGAAAAAAAGTATCAAAAGGAAAGTACTCGAGCCCTTCACAATAAGCACTCAAACAAGTCCCCTCTACAAGCACGTGGCAACAAGAAGTCTAGAGGAAATGTCATTGATGATTCTGCCTTCTATAGTTCCACATCTACACCTCTTACCTCGTAATCTGATCTTTATGTGAAAGAATTGTTAAATGCAAAACAAGGAGGGGAGGTTTTAGAAGCTAAATAGCAAGAAAGAGATCATAAAATTCATAATATAACAGCTGAGATTAAGGCTTCAGTAGAAAGCAATAAAGTTTTGAAAGAAAAAGTGGCATTGTTATAGAAATCTCTCCTGGTAGGGAAGACATAATGGCAACACATGAAGGCGGATGTGAAAAACATAAAGAAATATGTAGTGGAAAGTACAAAGGTGGGGAATGCAAAATCATCTCAGGATAAAGGCAAAATGATTACCCAAATAGACAACTATGAAGAGAAAGCAAGTGAAGAAAGGAAATGAGATTCCACCAAAGTTTCTAAAACTTGGGCTCAAGTTATTAGCAATTCTGCTAATAAAGAAGGAGAAACAAACATTCAGGTTGACAACATGCAAGATAAAGAAGGCAAGGGAAGACAAAATAGAGAAACAAACATAATTATTAAAGGGGTGAAAGAGTATGGGAAAAATGAATGTACTCTTAACCTTGCAAGAGACCTCTTAAAAGACAAGTTGTTATGGCAAGGACAAATATGCCAAGCATGGAGGGTTGGTAAGTTTAACAGTGAGAGATCCAGGCCCATAAAAGTCAGCATGCCTAGCTTGCGTGATAAATATATCATTCTAAGCAAGTAGCATCTCTTGAGGGGTTCTCGTTTTTTCCTAGAAGAAGATTTAACCATAAGACAACAGGAGGAAATGTTAAAGGTTAGGGCAGCAAGAGATGAAGGCAAGAGAGAATGGATTTATAAAGGTAAAGTTGTGATATCACGATTTGGACCTCCTTCCAAAACAGAGTAGCAAGATGGTAGTAAAGATGAGGAAACAAACTCTTCAACAGGAAATCAGGAAGCAAGGTTAGTATGGGAAAGCAGGGAAAAAGACTCAAATTTGAGTCTCGCATGTCAAAATAAATAACAATCAAGTCATACCTAGGTTTCCTTAAGATTAGTTTGTTGGAATTGCAAAGGTTATCCATGGAGATGAGGACTTGGGTTAGGGCCTATTATGAAAGATAGAGACATAATTTGCCTCATAGAAGCACATGAGCATGAAGGGTGCAAGACACCTCTATTTGAAGGATATTGGAATATGGCAGTGTGGAACAAGGCAACAGGGAATGGCAAAGGGCACGGGGTATCATGGTTTTAGTAATGGAGAAAGAAGGTCGCCTCATTCAGTTAGAAAAAGAAGACTCAAATAAGCGATTCATTTGGTTTAAAATATCATAAAATGGAAACCACATCAGAATTACAGCATGTTATTTTGCGCCACAAGTTTCAAAATTATACAAATTTAGAGGTTCAGACCAGTTGTCGCCATCAAGATCCTGTATGAGCCTCACCGTACGGAGAACCGTGTCGACAAGGGTTTTGTGGTCTAATAAAGCCTCTAACCTGGATCCTTAGGAGTGAGCTTTTCTTGGAGATATTCATCGAGTATACCGCCTGTGACGTGGGAGGCGAAGTCCCCTAGCGTCTTCTAATTGAAGCTTTGGCAAACACTGTCTCACTAGAGCCTACTACTAGAAGCCCCGTAGATCCCCTCGTAGACATCATTATTATCCTGTAACTCTGTTTGGTTTTAGCCTTTGCCGCAAAAAATAAAGTGAGTCTCTAATATGAGGTTAGATCGGTGATAAATCCCGCCACTGCTGCAAGTGGGAGCCAACACGATTGAGTCACCTCACTTCACCTTCAGCAACCAAATTTTCCCAAAAGCTGCAAAAATGGGGTGCAGAGGCTCACTAGAGCTCCAAACAAACAAGAGATCTAGATTATTAGCAACATTTGTAGGAAAGGCACAAGTTGAGAAGACAGACTTTGTTCATGGGAAAAATTTGTTTATCGACGAATTTATCTACACCTACTTCAGTAATTCATGGGAAATCAATGTTGGACTTTTATCTTTGAAATTTTATGTTGACGAGCAATGAGCAACGTGGACAACAGTGTGAGCAGCGTGGTCAGTAGTGAGAGCGGCGAGCAGTGAGCAGTGAGCAGTGTGAGAGCAGGGAGCTTTTATGCAGCAAAAGTATTGAGTAGCAAGCAGCAAGCGGGGAGTAGCCTGTAGCCTGAGCAGGGAGCAATGATAACCTAAACAATGAGGATCAGCGCAAAGTAATCTTGGCATTTTATAGACTTACATCTTTCTCGGAACAGGTTGGTCGACAAATGCATTCAAACATGACAACTGGACAAGAAATTCTAGAACATGTGGAAACAAATGGTTTAGTACAAGTGAAAATTGCCTCATCCACCAAAGCTGGGAAGTGGGTTTGGGTCAATGCTAAACAATATCAGGGAATTTAAAACGAACACTAGCCCGTCTAAAATGGGAGCAGAAAAGGAAAAAATGGTCTCAAAAGGAAAGTACTCGAGCCCTTCGCAATAAGCACTCAAACAAGTCCCCTCTACAAGCATGTGGCAACAAGAAATCTAGAGGAAATTTCATTGATGATTTTGCCTTCGATAGTCCCACATCCACACCTCTCATCTGATCATCTGATCTTTATGTGAAAGAATTGTTAAATGCAAAACAAAGACTGAAGGTTTCAAAAGCTAAAGAGTAGGAAAGAGATCATAAAATTCATATAATAACAGCTGAGAATAAGGCTTTACCATAAAGAAATAAAGTTTTGAAAGAACAAGTGGCATTGCTACAGGAAGCTCTCCTAATAAGGAAGACAAAATGGCAACACATGAAGGTGGATGTGCAAAACATAAAAAAATCTGTAGTGGAAAGTACAAATTTGGTGAATGCGGAATCATCCCAGGATAAAAGGAAAAAGATTAACTAAATAGACAACCATGAAGAGAAAGCAAGAGAAGAAAGGAAAGGAGATTCCACGAAAGTTTCCAAAACTTGGGGTTCAAGTTATTAGCAATTCTGCTAATAAGGAAGGAGAAACAAACATTCAGGTTGACAACATGCAAGATAGAGAAGGAAAGGAAAGACAAAATAGAGTAGGAAACATAATTATTAAAACGGTGAAAGACTATGAGAAAGATTAATGTACTCTTGACCTTGCAAGAGACTCCTTGAAAGAAGTTGATATGGCAAGGACAAATATGCCAAGCATGGAGGGTGGGTAAGTTTAACTGTGAGAGAGCCAGGCCCATAAAAGTCATCATGCCTAGCTTGCATGATAAATATATCATTCTAAGAAGCATCTTTTGATGGGTTCTCAATTTTGTCCTAAAAGAAGATTTAACTGTAAGACAACAGGAGGAAAGGAGGGAGGAAATGTTAAAGGTTAGGAAAGCAAGAGATGAAGGCAAGAGAGCATGAATTTATAAAGGTAAAGTTGTGATAGCATGATTTGGACCTCCTTCTAAAACAGAGTAGCAAGATGGTAATAAATATGAGGAAACAAACTCTTCAACGGGAAATAAGGAAGCAAGGTCAGTATGGGAAAGCAGGGACAAAGACTTAAATGTGAGTCTTGCATGTCAAATAAATAGCAATCAAGTCATACCAAGGTTTCCTTAAGATTATTTTGTTGGAACTACAAAGGTTATCCATGGAGACGAGGGCCTGGGTTAGGGCCTATTGCAGAAGATAGAGACATAATTTTCCTCATAGAGACACATGAGAATGAAGGGTGCAAGACACCTCTATTTGAAGGATAATGGAAGATGGCAGTGTGGAACAAGGCAACAGGGAATGACAAAGGGCACGAGGGTATCATGGTTTTAGTAAGGGAGAAAACAGGTCGTCTCATTCAGTTAGAAAAATAAGACTCAAATAAGAAATTCATTTGGTTTAAAATATCAGAAAATGGAAACCACATCAAAATTGCAGCATGTTATTTTGCGCCACAAGTTTAAAAAATATACAAAGGTAGAGTTTCCGACCGGTTGTCACCATCGAGATCCTATATGAGCCTCACCATTCGGAGAACCGTGCCGACAAGGTTTTTGTGGTCTGATAAAGCCTCTGACCTAGATCCTTAGGAGAGAGCTTTTCTTGGAGATATTCATCAAATATACCGCCTTTGATGTGGGAGGCGAATTCCCCTGACATCTTCTAATTGAGGTTTTGGCAAACACTGTCTCACTAGAGCCTATTGCTAGAAGCCCCGTAGATCCCCTCACAGACATCGTTATTATCTTGTAACTCTGTTTGGTTTTAGCCTTTTCCGCAACAAAGAAAGTGAGTCTCTAATACGGGGTCAGATCGGTGATAAATCCCGCTACTGCTGCAAGCGGGAGCCAACAAGATTGAGTCACCTCACTGCACCTTCAACAACCAAATTTTCCCAAAAGCTACAAAAATGGGGTGTAGAAGCTTGCAAGAGCTCCAAAAAAACAAGAGATCTGGACTATTAGCAACATTTGCAGGAAAGGCAAAAGTTGAGAAGACAAAATTTGTTCATGGGAAAACTTTGTTTATCGGCGAATTTATCCGCACCTACTTCAGTAATTCATGGGCAATCAATGTTAGACTTTTATCTTTGAAATTTTATGTTGACGAGCAATGAGCAGCATGGATACCAGCATGAGCAGCATGGTTAGTAGTGAGAGTGGCGAGCAATGAGCAGTGAGAAGTGTGAGAGCAGGGAGCTTTTATGCAGCTGAAGTATTGAGCAGCGAGCAGGGAGCAACCTATAGCTTGAGGAGGAAGCAATGATAACTTGAACAACGGGGAGCAGTGCGAAGTAATCTTGGCATTTTATAGACCTACATCTTTCTCGGAATAGGTTGGATGACAAATTCATTCAAACATGACAACATGACAAGAAATTTTAGAACATGTGAAGACAAATGGTTTAGGACAAGTGAAAATTGCCTCATCCACCAAAGCTGGGAAGTGGGTTTGGGTCAATGCCAAACAATATCAGGGCATTTTAAAATGAAGACTAGCCCATCTAAAATGGGAGCAAAAAAGGAAAAAATGGTCTCAAAAGGAAAGTACTTGAGCCCTTCACAATAAGCACTCAAACAAGTCCCCTCTACAAGAATGTGGGAACAAGAAGTCTAAAGGAAACGTCATTGATGAGTATGCCTTCTATAGTCCGACATCCACACCTCTCACTTAATCATCTGATCTTTATGTGAAATAATTGTTAAATGCAAAACAAAGGTTGGAGGTTTCAAAAGCTAAAGAGTAGGAAAGAGATCATAAAATTCATATAATAACAACTGAGAATAAGGCTTTAGCATAAAGCAATAAAGTTTTGAAAGAACAAGTGACATTGCTACAGGAAGCTCTCCTAATAGGGAAGAGAAAATGGCAGCGCATGAAGGAAGATGTGCAAAACATAAAAAAAATGTAGTGGAAAGTACAAAGGTGGTGAATGCAGAATCATCTCAGGATAAAGGGAAAATGATTAACCAAATAGACAACCATGAAGAGAAAGCAAGAGAAGAAAGGAAAGGAGATTCCACCAAAGTTTCCAAAACTTGGGCTCAACTTATTAGCAATTCTGCTAATAAGGAAGGAGAAGCAAACATTCAAGTTGACAACATGCAAGATAGAGAAGGCAAGGAAAGACAAAATAGAGCAGCAAACATAATTATTAAAGGGGTGAAAGACTATGGGAAAAATGAATATATTCTTGACCTTGCAAGAGACCTCTTAAAAGAGAAGTTTCTATGGCAAGGACAAACATGCCAAGGATGGAGGGTGAGTAAGTTTAACAGTGAGAGAGCCAGGCCCATAAAACTCCTCATGCCTAGCTTACGTGATAAATATATCATTCTAGGCAAGAAGCATCTCTTGAGGGGTTCTCGCTTTTTCCTAGAAGAAGATTTGACTATATGACAATAGGAGGAAAGGAGGGAGGAAATGTTAAAGGTTAGGGAAGAAATAGATGAAGGCAAGAGAGCATGGATCTAAAAGTTAAAGTTGTGATAGCGCGATTTGGACCTCCTTCCAAAACAGAGTAGAAAGATGGTAATAAAGATGAGGCAACAAACTCTTCAACACGAAATCAAGAAGCAAGGTCAGTATGGGAAAGCAGGGACAAAGACTCAAATGTGAGTCTTGCATGTCAAAATAAATAGTAATCAAGTCATGCCTAGGTTTCCTTGAGATTAGTTTGTTGGAACTGCAAAGGTTATCCATGGAGATGAGGACTTGGGTTAAGGCCTATTACAGAAGATAGAGACATAATTTGCCTCATAGAAACACATGAACATGAAGGGTGCAAGATACCTCTATTTGAAGGATACTAGAAGATGGCAATGTGGAACAAGGCAACAGGGAATGGCAAAGGGCACGGGGGTATCATGGTTTTAGTAAGGGAGAAAGAAGGTCGTCTCATTTAGTTAGAAAAATAAGACTCAAATAAGCAATTCATTTGGTTTAAAATATCAGAAAATGGAAACCACATCAGAATTGCAGCATGTTATTTTACGCCGCAAGTTTCAAAAATATACAAAGGTAGAGGGATTGACCACAAAGATCCATTTGCAGCCTTAAAAGCTGATATTGCAACATATTCTCAACTAGGTGAATTCCTTATAGTGGGTGATTTCAATGCTAGGACTGCAAGTGAGCAAGTTAGCATTCTTTGTTGTAAATAAGAATGAGACCTTGTTTGGCTTACAGAAGAGAGTAATCATCAATGGGAAATAATTTCAGAGGATAAGGGTTGCAATCTCTTCGGTGAAAAATTGCTTACTCTATGTGGGGCCTTTGATTTAGTCATTTGTAATGGCTTGACTAGATGGGCAAAGTCTGGTAATTTCACTTGCAATACTTATGATGGAGTAAGTGTAGTAGATTATGTAAATTTCTCGCATGGTTTGAGTGAGAAAATGGAGGAAGTTTTGATTGGAGATCAATTTTGGGACTTAAAATCAGATCACAAGCCAATTTATTTAAGTTTCTGTTGGATTGGAAAGAAATAATTAGAGTAAAAAAATCAGCATGTCCAACAAATTCTCCCAACGGGCAGAATTCTTTTGACTCCATAAAATTTTAATACCTTCAAAATGGTGCTAGAGAGGCTCTTCAAGAAGGATAAAATCACAATTCATGGCCTTCATATTCATGAATGAACACATTTAATTCAATGCGCACTTGTAGAGTGCAAAAGAGAAAAAATTAAGAAGTTTGAAACAAATTGCTTTCCAGTTAATGCTTGGTTTGACGAGCAATGCAAAAAGGCAAGGAGAATGTGGAAAGAGTCAAACAAGGATAACATAAAGCTCAAATCTTACAAGTAGTTATTAAGCAAGAAAAGGGATGATTTCATGGTTTCAAGGAGGGAAGAACTAATCTTCCTTGGGAAAATAATCCTAAATTATTTTGGAAGGAGCTTCAATGGAGAAAGATACAAATTGGAAATAGTATTACAGCTTCTAAATGGTTTAACTATGCAAGAAAACTCTATGAGCAGGATCCCAAGGTTGACCCTCCCCTGGTCAACACTAATACTGAACTCTTAACGGTGCAATAGGTAGAGACGAGTATCAAGAAGTTGGGTGTTGGAAAAGAAAAAGACTTATCTAAACTCCAAGAAGAATATCTAAAGTGGGGCTCAAATATCCTTGCACCTCACATTACAAAAATTTTCAACAACATCATAGGGCTCCCCACAGATTGGACAACTAGTCTAGCAATACCTCTTTTGAAGAGAAACGATGTCAATAATCCCTCCAATTATAGGACCAACATGATAAACCCTTTGTTTGCAAATCTATTTGGAAGCATGCTAGAAAATAAAATTAGCAAGTGGACATAAGAAAGAGATAAGTGTGCTAAAGGGAAAGAAAGTTTTAGACCTAAACATTCCATAGTTGATCATTGTATAACTTTAAGACACATCATTGAAAAAGTTTGGAAGAAAAAGGAAGAAGTATTTTGTTGCTTTGTTGATTTCAGAAAAGTGTTTGACACGGTTCCTAGGGATAAGCTTTGGCACAAAATGGAGGAACTTGGGGTTCATAAATATTTGAGAGTAGATGTGAAGAGGTGAAAGTCAAAATTAGAACTTCAACAGGCATTTCTGAAAGTTTTAGAAGCGATATCGGGGTCAAGCAAGGTTTCCCACTGTATCCTACCTTTTTTTGGTTTATATATCGACAAGATTGAGGAGTGGTTAAATTCACAAGGGGGTGATGGTATCTATTTGGGTAATTTTGTTATAAGACTTCTTTTGTATGCAGATGACCTTATTCTGATTGCTAAATCAGGTCTTGGTTTGTAAGAGCACGTACTATCTCTTGAGCATTTTTGTAGAATTGTGGGGATGCAAGTCAATATCAACAAAAAGAAAGTAGTGGTTTTCTCTAAAAAAAAAATAACCAACATAGGTTTTACTTTGAAGACAACATTCTGGAAGAACTTGTGGATTACAAATACCTTGGAATTGACTTCAACAAAAATCTAAGATGGGATGGTTGTAGAAAGAAAAGAACTTTGGGGGATTGGAAAGCATTTTATGCTTTTCAAAATAGGTGTAGAGAGGCAGAGTTATGGGACTGGAAAACCACTCAAACTCTTTTTGGGATTTTAGTGATTCCAATGATTCTCTATGGTGTTTAACTATGGGCCAGTAGTACATCCGACATGCAGTGGAAACAAATTGAGAAAATTCAGAGGCGTTTGATTACAAGCAAATTCAAGATTAAAAGTGTAGTTTCTTATGTTATCTTGTTAAGTGAAACAGGGGTTGCTCCTATTGAATAAATTTCTATGGTGCGAGTCATAAGGTATTTAAAAAAAATGAGCAAATGGAAGAGGGTAGATGGCCTAAGGTTGTCTTTAATGAAAGATTGTGCTAAAAAAAAAACTTGGATGCAACAAAATAACAAATGGTTTAGTAAATGGAATATTTGCTTGAACACGTGTCCCATAAACATCAAAGTGAATAAAAGCTTTTGTTATGGATAAGTTCCACAAGGGTACTTGGGATAAGGAGATAGGAAGAAAGAAAAAGTACTATATTGAAGTGTTTAATCCCACTCATAGTCATCAACCAAAAGCATACATAGAGGCCAATATCTCTAGAGAGCCAAAATTCGTATTCCTTAGTTAAGGACTAATTCTTATCAAATCCGTTGTGAAACAAGGCACTGGAAAAGGCCAAAAGAAGTGTGGGAGGAAAGAGTATGCATTTTTTTTCTTCTAGAAAAGTGGAAACATAAAATAATTTCATTTTAGAATGTGAGGCCTTCAAAGACAACAGGGAAAGTTATGTGCATATGTTGGTAGCTAGCTCTTGGGATAACCTATTTAGTGAGGGGTTTGTCGAGAAGCTGGGAGCAATTATTATGAGGCTTCAAAGAAAAAGGGCTGAAGCCATTAAGCAGATGAAGAAGCAATCTATCCCATAGGCTATCTTTAGCCTCGTGGATGTTAAAATAATTTTCTTTCTTTCTTTCTTTCTATATTAGTTTTTATTTTATTATTTTTATTTGACCAACATTTCTTCGGCATTGAGCTGGTTGAGCAGATCTTGGAGCAATATATATATATAGCTTAACTCCAGATCTATCAAGTGCCGAGATGGACCAAATATCTCTCGAGGTGCAAACATTTCCTCTTATTTTGCATTCAAAAAAGAGGTTTTCACTTTGAGATATTTGATACCTCTCGGCACTTGATAGATCCATATTTAAGATGGATCTAGGCTGGTATACATATAAGTTAAGAATGTTATGCTAGTATACAATACAAATATATATCATAGTATCCTTGCATATTGTGTATATATTGGTATGTATGTGACTATACAATTGGACTTTTGAAGATGATATGTCATTGAATAAGTATTATAATGGTAAGTATATTCATTAGAGACAAAAATCCATGAACCACATGTATGTTTCACTAGTAGATACACTTGTTACGAGGAGCCTAAGAAAGGATGGTGGATGCATGTCAATGGTCATGAGGGGAGATGGGTCTTAGAATTGGATCCATTATGTTAGAATGTCAAAAACCCACAATAGTGTTCATTAGTTTGTTGTAGGATATATATTGTTTCCCTATTCGTAAGATTTTAGGCAAAGACTATGTCATGTTAAGATTCAGGGAAACATTTCCTACATAGTGCTTATCATTCACTTTGAATGTTAGTGTCTAAACCACAAAATTTATCACAGTCCTTTGATGAAATGTTAGTGTCTAAACACAAAATTTAGGACAATCCTTTGATGCCTTTGATGGCTCGGGTTAAATTTACCAAACCTCAAGGTTTATTCTCCTCACTCTCCTTTAGTTGGTCCTACCACTCAACATAATCTTGAAGTTGAAGAAGGTTGAAATTATGTGTTTAATAAGAATTTTCAATCAAATAAGGTTGTTGTGACTCAAATTACTTCTAATCTATCAAATCCTAGACTATCTAACAAGCTAATTATAGTAGACCCCATGCCTCTCAACCAAGGAACTCTATTGTTCCTCTAAAGTAACAACATTGCATGGCTTTAATTGGAGAGTCTAAACCCCTCCACCATTTTTGAACTCTAAGGATCACTTAAACTTATAGGAATCTTATATGTTCATATCATGCATGATTGGTTTGCATATATCTTCAAGGGCGTGATGATATTCAATTTATTCAATGTCATTGTTGGTTTAGTAGAATTCTATGAAAGAGATTATGTGAATTCCGTCATTGCAAAAAGTTGATGAAAGTAGTTGTTGGGCGAATTAATTATCTTTTAATTGAGATCAATCAATTACACTCATATATAAATTGTCAACTAGGGTAGGTATTTTTATTTCAAGGTTATTATGCAAAGTATATGCAGGTAGCAACACCAACTAACATTGTTTAATGCCAAACTCTCTGTGAACATGACACACAATACAAAAAAATCGTTGTAATTGCTCACTCTCAATATACCAAAATCATTAATATCACACTTCAACATCAAAAGCACTCTGCACATAGTTCTGTAAAAAAGAAAAAAAAGAAAGAAAAAAAGACAAACTTGTATAATAAAATCACTCAATCACTTGAGATCACTCTTTTCAAAAAGGAAACAAGACTCCCAGAAAGAATTGTAGAACCCATTCAACCGAATCCTCACTCAATCGAAGAAAGTACTGTAATCATCACTCTACAAATATGTGCAATCATACTATAACAAAAACACAACAATTCATATAGTAAAACCCTAAAGGTTGTGACAATAAAATAAGAAATAACACATACTAATAAATGGATCGGTCTAGGACTTATGTTATTACACCAATAATCAAAGTCAACTATTTTACATGTTAATAAATTAGTAGTCGCATTGCATCAATGGAAATATGTAAGAGTAACAATAAAATAACATGAAACACAACTGAGAAAAAATTAAACAAATTGCTACACTACCTTACTATCACAACAATCCCTGCTAAAGAGGACGACCCTTCCTCCTTAGTAGGGAGATGGTAATGCACAAATCATGAGCTAAGTCAACGAGATATTATAAAGCCACAAACCATAGGGTTTGCATTAATATTGTTACACAGTAAAATGTCACTGTTACCCCATCAGTCTCCCTACTGTGTCATAAAATCAAATTCACCATACTTATGCTCTCTGAAATGGCTAAAAACCCTCTTTGCCTAAGTTAATTGGATCATCGCAACTGTTTCTAAAATAAATGCGCTGACTGGCGGGTGACAGTTTAGCTAATGCGCTGCCAGCGCGGAAGCACACGTGTTTTCCGCGCTGGTCTAATTTCACAAACAGCGCACCCTCCGCTTGTATCACTGAGCGCTGACCGGACCTCTCTTGTAATTGAGTTGCGATATCAGCACACCATCCCAGTTTTGCACCCGCGCTGATCCTGTTTAGGCGAGTTTGTTCTAACAGCCAGCCTTCCAGATGACTCTAGACTTGGTTGTTAGCATTGTAAAGGTCGCCATCCTTTCTTTGGCATATCTGTTCGCCTGGTCACCCACTTTTCTTGGGGGAAAGCTCATCCTTTACCTATTCATGGAGACTCCTTCTCCTTTATAAGCCTCCACCATTGTCCATGAGCAGCTAGTTTGGAACATACAGACTTTGATAGAGGAATTCTTAGTGCATTAGTGCTGCTCTTTGTAGGCATTTGGTGTGTTGTGTGAGGATTGCTTTAGAGCTTGAGGAAGGTTATGAGTTTGTTGCCTTGTATGAGAGAGAGAGACCTCTTTGACTTGGGAGATCTACTTCAAAGGTGAATGCTTGGAAGACATGCTGGCTGGACCCTCTAGAGAAGGACTCAGCGTCAGGACTTCGGCTGTAC
>APFE031173644.1:1926-15766 GCA_000404065.3 Pinus taeda | reverse complement strand
CTCTCTTTGCTTGTGCAGGTGTCCGTCCGCGAGGATAGTGGAGGATTGTGATCGGCTGGAGCGAAGGAGCGGGAGGATTATCTCTTCGTCAAACATAGCGTTGGAATCCAAGTAGGTTTCCTTTACCCACTTGTTAATTACAACTAGGAACCTGCAGAGTAGCATTGTTCGATTGTTGCTAGACCCCTTTTGGGCTAGTAGGGATCGCCTCTATCCGTAGAGGGTATTTACCTCTCCAACAATTTGGCGACTCCGCTGGAGAGCTTGCTTGTCTCTTTGTAGTTCACCCTTGTTTTTTATTTGATTATTGCTTTCTTGTCAAAGTTTGGGGATTGATTTGCTGTTGATTGGTTTCCTGGTTCATTCTGGGAACTGCTTTAATTGTCTTGAAAGCCTGTTGCCTTGGTTTGGGGATTTTTGGTTCGATTTTGATTGTTTTCTAGCCTCAGCGTGTTTTATTTCAGAACAGCTGCGCTGACATCGCACAATTGCTTCTTTTTTCTCCTTGTCATCGCGTTTATACATTTAACAGTCGCGCTGACCCTGTTTTCGGGCCAGCGCCCTTTATCCGTGTCCTTCCGCGCTGACAACACAAAGTTGCTACAGGCGCTTCTTTGTCATCGCTTTGTTGCTGAGGGGTCACCCGCGTTGATCCTGTAAAATCCTTTTTTCTCCAAATTGACTTCCTGAACCTCTTGGATTGGCTGTCCCTTGCTTTTTTCACTTGGCTTTTGACTTGTTTTATTTTGTTTGAACTGTGACACGCTCGCTTGCGAAGCCTTGTTCCGTGAGGGTTCGTTTGTTGCTTGTTTTCAGTTTTTTACAAAGCCTTCCTTTTTTCTTTCGTTGCTTGGTTTGCATTTTGTCTTGACTTTTGCGATTACTGAAGTGTGTCGAATCGTTGCTTGCCTGGTTTTGAGCTCTTATCCTTCGGGTGTTCGCTTTTATCCATTGATTTCACACTCAAACCCTAGGGCATCTAGTGGCTGTGTGTGTCAAGCCTCCCGTTTGGGATCTTGTGTTCTTGGTTGACCAACCAACTTCATTTTTGTTTTCACATTCGTTTGGTGATTGTTGAAAGTGTTTGATTGTGTTCCAAGTGATTTGCTTTCCTCCTTTGAATTCCTTGGTGTCTTGTTGAGCTTAGATCACGTAGCTCATAAGCCCTTGTTTTCCTTTTGATTTGGGAAACTGGTTTTTAGTGCCTTGGGAGTTGTCTTGTGTTTGCATTGAGTGATTTTACTTTTTCACTTAGTGTTGCTATCTCTCTAATTCATTTTAAAAGCACTTTGTATGTCATTGAAAAGAAAAGAAAACTAGTGTCTTTTGCATTTAATAGTTGAAAGGAAAAGAACATTTTGTTGTTTTGTGTTTCCAAAAGAAAAGTTTCGTTTCCTTGCTGTTAGTTGCATTAGGTTACATGATTGCTTGAATTCGTTTTGTTTGATTGAAAGATTCTTAACCTTCTTATAGTTAGAATTCATCGAACAATATGATGATCTTTGGCATATAGTTGCATTTAGGTGTGTTTGAGAGATCTTACGGTAGGACCTGAAACTAAAACTTAATTCAAGATCAACCGTAAAATAAACCAAATTTATCTAAAAATGCATTGGAACTTAACGTGAATATCTAGAGGTCTAGGCTAGATACGTGTTCTGGCGTCTTTAAACCTGGTAGCTTACCGTCGACTGGTTGGGTGATTCCTCCACGGTGAAACGATAAGTACTAGTACGGATTGGGCTCCCATGTACCGTCGCGTATATATGGGGAGACTCCATTAGGCTTGCATCCTTTATCCATAGGAAGCCGAGTCTGCCGCCTTGTGAACCATAATGCACCGAACACAGCATTCGGGAAGATTGACTGCAGTACGTAAAGTCCTTGGTTCTCATATGATTACCAAGGTGTATATAGCAGTTTTACGGGTTGCTTGGTAAACCTTTTTCTTAGAATCTCCAGAGCAGTCACTTTTGATCTTTTTCAGACTCTCTAAAAGAAAAGGTGTAAGTGAGCGTCTTGTCACTTCGTGCTCATTAAACATTCGAAGTAGATAGAGTCATCGTTTCATCCTTTTCTCGAGTCTCGAAACATGAAAAGGTCAAGTTCAGTTCCTGTGTCTTAAAATTCATTTGGCCACGATAACATTACCCGGTTAGATCTTGTGTGCGTTTAGTTTTGAGTAGGTTTCATCGTTAGCTTATTTAGGGTCTTTGTTTGGTCATCCTGGCGGATCCATCAACTCCGTCCTCGATCCCAAGTGAAGAAGAGTTTCCATCTTCTGTTGCCCCTGAAACTCTGGTCTGTGACGCTCTTTCCATTGTTCCGAGCATCCAGCCGTTGAATTCTTGAGCTCCAGAAGACGATTTTTACGAGTTCTTTTACAACCCTATTTGGGAGCCCTCTGACGAGGATTACCCTGCCACTCCTGTCGGTGCTCCATCTCCGATGGCTTCATCCCATATGGGCGACGCTTCTCCAGTGTCTAATGGCCCGTCCGTGATGTCGAGTATAGATTCTCCCATTCCGGCAACATCCCCCATCATTTCTACACCCTACACCGTCACGTCTTCGGGTGTCACGGTGCCAGGGCGTTACAGGTCATTGCGGGATGCTATGAACTCAGCAGTCTCCTCTTCCGTTTGGGGTCAAAACATCGTCCCTACCACAGGACCATTTGTTTCCCAAGCCCCTCACTCTGCTGTTACAGCAGTCCCCATCAACCTGACTGTTTGTGTCGCGGCGTCAACTCCAGTCATTAGTACGGCCACAGCTTCATCTGCTGTCACTTCTACCGTGGGCCCATCTTGAGGTCCAACGCAGAGTGGTGAACCGTCTCCTTCTTCTAGAGTTGTGCACCCCGCAAGTGGTGCTCCTCCTGCTTCTGAGTATATGACGGAAGAGGAGGCCTATTTTGAATACTTGCGTAATGTCCAAAACCTGGATGGTCAAGGCCCGTACTATGATGCCGAGAATCATTATTTGTACACCTCCTTGCCCCAAATTCCTTATGATGACATTTCCATTCCATTGAACGTGGATTGGGGCACCACCGGGTATGGTGGCAGCCAGTACTATCCAGGACAAGGACAGCAAGGACCACCTTACCTGGGTCAACAGCCTTACGTGCAGCCTAATTATGGGCAGCAGTATACAGGTCAAAATTACCCAGGTCAGCAGGCAGGCCCACAAGGAAAACCTTATCAAGGACAACCTTTGGTCTCTAGTGGTTCGGCGTTTACATATCTTGGGCAACCTTCAGGAAACCCGGGACAACCCAACGCCCAACAAGGTCAACCAGGTACCCAACAAGGCTACCCTTCGGGGCAACCTTACGGGAACCAGGGACAACCCCATGGGCAACAAGGTCGACCCGTAAACCAACAAGGAAACCCTTGTGGGCAAGGGAGCCAGCCTTACGTGCAGCAAGGCCGGCCTACCACTCAGCAACCCTTTGGTCACCAAGGACAAACCTCGGCCGCGCAGGGGCGCCCTCTCAACCAGCAAGCTTGACCTTCTGGGCGAGCGGTGCCGCCCCCAATCCGACCAGGACAACCCTCTGGCCAGACGGCTCAGCATGCAGGCGGGTACCAATCCCAACCTCCTCTCTCAGGTGGGTTTCAATCCCAGCATCCATATCAAGGTGGGTATCAATCCCAGCCTCCGTATTCAGGTGGGTACCAATCCCAACCTCCTTACTCAGGTGGGTACCAATCCCAACCTCCGTACTCAGGCAGGTATCAATCCCAGCCTCCGTACTCTGGTGGGTATCAGGCCCAGCCTCCCTATTCGGGTGGGTACCAATCCCAACCCCAGCATTCTGGCGGGTATCAATCCCATCAAATGCCGCCTGGTTCACAGGCTCAGTACGAATACTAGCAACCCCAGGGACAAAATCCATATATCCCTTATCAGAATTACCAACAACCGTAGGGTAATCCTCAACCGAATTATCAGCAACCTGCCGGCCAATATGGTAACCAATGGGGTGCTGGGGGGCAGAATCAGCAACCTGGTTCCGGGAACAACCCTTTTGGACAAAATCCTTCTGGACAGGGCCCTTACGGACCTGGTCCATCGGGACAAGGACAATGGGGGCAACCTGGAGCCGGGTGGAATTCTGGTTCCACCTCGTATCCACCGCAAATTTCGTTCAATCCACAATTACCATTTCTAGCCATGTTGGAACTGCCCGATGTGTCAAAGTTGACGAATGATCCCATTCTACACGACCCACAGTGGCCACCAGTTCCAACTAAAATTCCAAGTGACTGTCCCAAATTTTATGGGAAGGCTGGAGAAGACCCTCAAACTCATGTAATGACGTATCACTTATGGTGTTCGTTGAATTCATGGCTTGATGATTCGACCCGACTTCGCCTCTTTCAGAGGACCCTCACTGGATCGGCAGCAAAATGGTATATCGAATTGTATCGTGCATCATTCCATGATTTCAATTCACTGGCTATGGCATTTTTAAATCACTTTCAGTTACCCATTCAGTATGAGACGGGGACTCATCTCCTTACGTCTCTTAAGCAGGACACTGCTACGCATATCTCCGATCATATTCATGAGTGGAGAAGGCATCGCAGGTTAATCAAGTTCTGGATACCTGATTTCCTCCTCACCGACTGGTTCACTGCCTCCTTTGTCCCCAAGATTGTGCGGGACATTGCTATGGGGGCATGCGTAACTGAAGAGCAAGCGATCGCGCGTGCTCAGTACCTAGACTTAGTCTATTCTCAGTCTGGTACTTTGTATGATTATTTGCCAGATGCCCCTAGGCCCGGCACATCCAAGGCTCCGCCCAAACCATCTGTTGATGGAGTCATTGGCTCTGTAGGCTAGGCCTCTAAAAAGTCATGCAACTCTGGGAAGCAGAAGTCTAGTTCACCTAACGAGAACTCTTCCCAGGGCATTGTTATTTCCGGTAACACTTCCGAGGTGAATGCCGTTCAGTCTTCTACGACAGGCAAAGCCTCGAAAGGCAAGAAAAAGGAAAAGGGGAAAGGGAAGAATAAGCCCGATCAACCCAAGCAGGAATCATCTAAACCTCCTGGTGAGGAAGGAGCTAAGCGCAAGCCTAAGTATCCTTGCCTCATTTGTGAGGAAGACCACTATACTAAGGACTGTCCTAGGCGGGCCGAAGTTAGTCGGTTGTTGAAAGGTGCTCAAGGGATCCCTGCTGTTTTGAAAGAACCCTTTCCCTCTCAGCAGACCTAGATGGTAGCTGATCCTTCTTCATCCTCTCCTTTCAGTTCCCAGGTCTTCATGGCTGGAACTATTCCGATCCATGTATCTACTCGAGCTAAGGATTATCCGTCGTCCGCAGGGAAGGAGCCAGAGGTTCCCTCAAGTGCTCCTCCGTCCAACTCTGGCCCACTCCATATCGAGAGGCCGAGCACCGAGACGACAATCCGACCCCCTCCCAAAGGGGTACTCAGGAGGTCTTCCTATAACCCAAACGCTCGTGTTGCCCAGCACTACAGCATCGTGGAGGATTTAGCGCAGGCTCCGTCTGCCATGTCCGCATTAGAAGTCCTTCAGAGCTGCCCCCCCCCAGAGGAAGTCCTTGCTATCAGCCATCGGTGGCATAGACCCAGCGGACTCGGATTTAACCACTTTCGATCTCGAGAGTCATGTGCCGCGACTGCCTCATCAGATATCTTTCCTTATACAAGTCGTCATCAATTCGAAAAAAATCCATCGTACGGTTATTGATGAGGGCGCCTCGACCTGCATCATGTCTGTTGCATGTTGGAAAGCCATTGGGTCTCCGACCTTGATTCAGTCCCCGACGACCTTGGAAGCGTTCGACGGGAGAGAGTCTCGTCCGTATGGTATCCTTCAACGGCTACCGATTACCTTAGAAGGGAAGACCGTAGAAGTTGAAGTTGAAGTTGTAGACGCCAGTCTTACATATAATCTTCTTCTGGGTCGAAGTTGGACGTACGCTATGCATGCTGTAGCTTCGTCTCTCTTCCGTGTCATTCGCTTTCCCCATCAAGGGAAAATTTTCACGGTTGATCAACTCTCGTTTTTCACTTCCTCTTCTGAGGGAAACGTACCCTTCGTTGAGCATACCTCAATGTCTTATGAAAATGTGGGAGCCGGGCTCTTCAAAGAACCCGCCCTTATGGGTGTTTTTTTCCTCCCACCTCCCAACTTCACCTCGATCTCGATGATCTCGGTTCATTCTGACCCCTGGATCCTCCCATCCATCAACCAGATAGAACCTTGGGGCGAGGAGATGCCGTTGAGCCCAGCCGAGCTCAACTACGTTGAAATCGTCGCTGCATCGGCTTCTTATGTGGAACCCACCATCTCAAGTGGGGCGCTTGACTCAGATGATTTTCCCCCTTGGGTAGGAGAATACACCTCTTCAGATCCATTGAAGGAAACATTCCCTTCCGATGAGGCAATTATAGAGACAATGTCTCTGGATGAACGTCCGTGGTTCTCTCTTCACCACTGTTCTTCCTTTCTCTCGACCTCTCAGGAAACTTTACTGTGTCTCGCGCCGTTTTCCTCTTGTCTCCCTTCCCAACCCCTTCAGACGCCTATTCAGGTCTATTCAACGTCAGAAGGAAACCTAGGGAACATTACGCAAACTCAACCGATCGACATCTCTGTCAAACCAGGGATCGTCGAGAATATTTTCATTGGAGTGACTTGCACTCCGGAAGAGATTCAATTTTACATTGCTCTTTTTCGCGAATTTCGCGATGTTTTCGCATGGTCATATGAAGAAATGCCCGGCATTGATCTGTCTATCGTCGTGCACGAGATACCAACGTATCCCGGGGCCAAACCTGTCCGACAGCGTTTGCGTCCCGTGCACCCCCGCAAGGCGGCAGCCATCAAGGCAGAGGTGGAAAAGCTTCTCAAAGCAGGATTCATCTATCCCATCCCTCTGACAGAGTGGGTTTCAAACATTGTCCCTGTCGATAAAAAGCAGGGCACCATTCGCGTCTGCGTTGACTACCGTGATATTAACCGAGCATGTCCTAAAGACAACTACCCCACTCCCTTCATCGACCAACTCATCGATGAATGTGCGGGTAGCGAGATTTATTCGTTCATGGACGGTTTTTCTAGCTACAACCAGATCAACATTGCTCCGGCAGATCAACACAAGACCGCCTTCATCTGTCCCTGGGGCACCTTTGCGTATAAAAAGCTCCCCTTCGGCCTCAAAAATGCCGGTGCTACTTTTCAGCGTGCGATGTCATATGATTTTCATGATATAAGGCACATCGTACAGCCGTACCTAGATGACCTTCCGGCTCATTCAGCTAAACGTGCAGACCACCCATCGCACCTTCGTGAAATTTTTCTCCGTTGCAGACACTATAAGATTCGTTTAAATCCGCATAAATGTGTCTTCTGCGTGGGATCAGGCCGACTACTCGGGTTTATCGTCTCCCGAGAGGGCATCCGTTTGGATCCTCTAAAAGTCGAAGCGATCGTGAATCTTCCTCACCCTGCAACTTTGCGGCAATTACAAAGTTTGCAGGGAAAAGCAAATTTTTTAAGGTGATTTATACCAAACTATGCCGAAGTAGCGAAGGGATTCACCAGGTTACTGAAGTGTGACACCCCATTCCAATGGGATGCCATAGCCGAAGAGTCGTTTGCTCATCTTAAAACACTCCTGGTCTCTGCCCCCTTGTTGCAGCCTCCGAATTACCACCGTGATTATACGCTCTATTTGGCCGCTGCTGATACTACTATTGGCATGGTTTTGGTCCAAGACGACAATCATGACATAGAGCATGTCATCTATTACCTTAGTCGCAACCTATTAGACACGGAAACTCGATATGCATATGTCGAGAAGTTGGCCCTCGCCGCAGTCTGCGCCGTCCAACGATTCCGACACTACATTCTGTTGCGCACTACTACAGTGATTTCAGATTGCAACCCCATGACATATATTCTCTCACGACAATTACTGGGGGGCAAGTACTCGAAGTGGATCGTGATCCTCCAAGAGTTCGACTTGGAATTTACTGCCGCCAAGTCCAAGAAATCACTGGTTTTTGCTGAATTACTATGCTCTTTGCCATCCGTCGCTGCTTCCTCGCAGATCGAGGAATCAATTCCAGATGAAACTCTGTTCCTGATCAGCACCCTCGATCCATGGTATGGGGACATCATCGTCTATTTACAGACGTCCTCCTTCCGCCCCAAGACCTCGAAAGATGCTCGTCGGCGGATCCGTCACCAATCTCAGCCCTATCGCATAATTGGGGACACCCTATACCGTCTTGGAGTTGATTCAGTCCTTCGTCGGTGTCTCACCTTCGAAGAAGCGGAAAGAGTTCTAAATGACTGCCACTCCGGCGCTTGTGGCGGTCACATGTCTGGATACGCAACTGCACAAAAAATCCTTCGCGCTGGTTACTTTTGGCCTTCCATCTTTAAGGACTGAATTCTTGCCGTCCGCTCATGCCATGAATGCCAGATCTACCAGCGGAAGACGCGTGCTCCTGCTACACCTCTGCACCCTGTAGTGACCGTTGGCCCCTTTGCTAAGTGGGGCATCGATTATGTGACATGTAACCCTCGCTCGGCCGGGGGGCACGGTTACATAATCGTTGCTGTCGATTATTTTACAAAATGGGCCGAGGCGATGCCCACATTGTCCGAAGATGGTCACACGGCGGCGCAATTTATTTTCAATCATGTTATTGCTCGGTTTGGAGTTCCACAAGCCATTGTCACTGATCACGGAAAGCACTTCCGTAATCACATGATGGTCGAATTAACAACCCAACTTGGACTTAGGCATGATAGTTCATCCCCATACTATCCTCAGGCCAACAGCCAGGTTGAAGCCGTGAACAAAGTCTTGGTCACGATGCTTCAGAGAACTGTCGGCATGCACAAGTCCAATTGGCATTTGATGTTGTTTTCTGCATTGTGGGCCTACCGGACCTCAGTGAAGGATGCCACCGGCTTCACTCCTTTCCAGCTAGTATATGGGCTGGAGGCAACCCTTCCAATTGAGTGCGAGATTCCCTCGCTAAAATTAGCTGTCGAGTTACTTCCCGAGACTACCCCCGCAGAAGAGCGACTTCTCTACCTGGAAAGACTAGATGAGACACGTCGTCTAGCCTCCCTTGTTATAGAAGCTCAAAAGAAGCGAGTGAAAACTCACTTCGACAACTCAGTTAATCCTCGCTCTTTCGTTGAAGGCGACTTGGTCCTGCTCTACGATCAGGCTAGTGATAAGCTAGGAGCAGGCAAACTCGAGCCCATGTGGCACGGACCCTACATTGTAAAAAGAGTTTTGCAAAAAGGTGCCTACGAGCTGATTGATTATGAAGGCAATCCCCTGGACCGGCCCCGTAATGGGCTATATCTTAAAAAATATTATGCCTAAGTCCAGGCACTCTTTCATTTATTCTTTCATGCATATGCCTTTTTTAGTGTGTTTTGTGTGTGTGCGTGTTTGTTTGATTCTTGTCTTAGTGAGCCGGCATGATCGCTGCTTATTGTGTCTTTTGCTTCTGAACAGATGTCTGGATCACCTTACGTTGGTTTCGCTGATGGTGCTTCCCGCAGCACTCGTAATCTGTCGTCTGCGGCATGGGTGATCTACGATCCTCATGGTGAGTTGGTAGACATTCAAGGTGTATGTCTAGGTTGCACGACAAACAATGTAGCTGAATATAGCGCTGTGATTGAACTATTGGCCGAGGTGATCAACCTCGGAATCCGCTCATTGCTTGTGAATTTGGATTCACAGCTTGTAGTTCACCAACTCAATGGGCAATATTCCGTCAGAGACCATCGCATATTAAGGTTGTATTTACGTGTTAAGTTATTGGAAAAAGATTTTGATTACATTACTTATCATCACATTCCAAGAAGACTTAATGCTGTAACTGATGCATTGGCTAACTATGTATTAGACAGACATTTGCGAAACATGTAAATTCATAAACATAAGAAGCATAAGATACAATAAAACACCATGTATATATATATATATATCGTGTGGCGCACTAAGGCGCTAAAAAATAAATGTATGTATCTCACGTGTTCTCAGTACATCTGAGACATATGTCTCTCAAAATAACAGCAGTGGAAATGAAACCTAGGCGACTACTGTGGTGGGTTATGCTCTCTGTAGACTGCCGCCGCTCGTGCCACCCGCCTCAATAAGCGGTGCATCCTGGGTTCCACACCCACTGTATGGATCTGTGCAGCTAAGGGGACCTCCTCGATCCCTTGGTAATCAGGGATTCCTGCTAGCAACCCCTCCAGGTTGCGGATCACCGTCTCCACCTGGTTGCCTCCCACGGGAGCCAAAGCTAAGGCGCCAGCACCCTGATCTGCCCTCCGTGCCTCTGGAGGTAGGCCGAGGGGTCTCACAGGTCCTACATCTGCACAATAAGAGCATATATCAGGACATGTACATGAAAAATACAAAAACATCATATAAATGAAAACGAAAAAGATCACGTGTCATACCTCCGTCGTCCCACTGCTCTCCCGCAGGCAGCAGCATATCCGGATCTCCACGGAAGTCGATATCGGCGTACGGCCAATCCTCGACAAAAATGACCTGGCTCTCTAGCCACTCTCTGAAGCAGAGGCCCCAGGACACTGATCGTCCACCACCTCCGCGAGGCATGACCCGGGACCACTTAGTGGCCCTCATCTCCCGCGCATTGCGTGGCGGGTCTAATACCATGGTCTGTAGCCGGAGGGCCGGCACCCGCTCGAACATCAATGGAAGCAGAAGAGAACCATAACCGAACTGTTTCGACTCTCCACGTCGACAGTTGTTCAGTTGTCTCTTCATGCTGTTCGTCACAGCCGCCGCCCAGTTAAAGATCATGGGCTCTAAGCAATCCAGAGTGAGCAAGAGATTGGCCTTTGAGGCCTCATGGTTCGCCAGGCTCCCTGCTGCCCGCGTAACCAGAAAAAGGATAGTACGGAGAACTATGTCGGCATGCTCACCGACACCCACCGACGGGATACTGCATTTCTCGCTCCGTGTCTTGACCGCCTGCGGGCAGACACGAGCCATCAGCTGATCTAGTGTCTCACCGCTAGGACGCTGCCCCTCCAAAATGGGCACCGGACCTCGGCGAGACAACCCAGTCAAAAAGTAAATATCCGTAGAGTCGAACTCAATGTCTCGACCCCGGATGGTGAATTTCCCATCCACTGGGTTCCATGCCCTGATCAGCAGCTCCAGCAAGTCTGGCTAGGCTCTCAATCGCGGAGTGAGAAAAAACTTCAGCAAACCGCATGCCCGCATTGCATTGCGGCATCCGGCATCAGCAAAAGCGGAAACATCCTCATTATCATGGTCCCTCTCCTGCCAAGTAAATGCCATAGTGCCCTACAAAGACACCCAAGACTCATTTAGAAGCTTGCATATGAAAGAAAGCAATTAAATTTAAAAAATTAATATGTCACGGTGCCAGCGCGACTGTTTCTAAAACAGTCGCGCTGGAAATGGCCACCCTGTGCATTTTTCACTGGGTTAGCGCGGAAGGACACGGGTTTTCCGCGCTGACCCAGAATGAGTTACGTGTTGGAAAGCCCGATAAGCGCGGACCCGATAGGGAAATCCGCGCTGACCGAGAGCGCTCCAACGCGCCAAGAATTTGGCCAAACGGCCAAATCCTACGGTGGAATTGCATGAAAACATAACCAAAATGAAAGGCAGGACAAGAAGAACCTACCTGGAACCAACGGTCGGGAAATCAGCGTCCGGATGAGGAAGAATCAGCTCCGTCAACTTTGTAGTAATTCACGTTCTCCAGAGCTCCAATGGTAAAATGGTAAAAATGATTTTACAAACCTCCTATTTATAGTAAAATTTCTAAATTTGGTCAAAATTTCTTATAAATGTGGATTTTTTACTATAGTTTTGCCATGGACTCATCCAAATGTGGTTAATTATGCCTTAATGCATGTTTTGTTATGATTTCTCGACGTATCGAACAGGTTTATGCAGGTATTTGCCTTGTGCAGGTCCTCGAAACCAGCATGGTCGCGGTGGATTCCCATACACTTGGTCCAAAAATGTCGTCGTTAATCTCTTTTCCGACACAAAACAAGAAAATATTGCCGAGCCCCCTCTCAGCTTGTCTAAAGGAACGAGAGGCGGTCGTTTTAAAGCTCTTTTTTGACCGTTTAAAATAATAAAGATGGTCGGGTGTTTGTCGTTTCGCGCTCGTTATTGGTTCTGGAACGACGTGATATCGATCGCTTTTTTACTCTTTTGGGTCGATGTCACTATTTACGAAAATTATTCCTCAATCGTAATGATCGGGCGGTTCTTTCGAGCATCGTTTTATACCTTTTCGGGCTCGAGAGACACAACTTTACGAAAAAGCACCCCCCTGGAGTTCCTTTTCAGCTGTCTTTTCAAACTCCCTAAACATGAAAAGACGCCGAGTTCTTCCTTTGTCAGGCTCGTTAAAATTGAATGACATCGGGCTCCGTCAAAATGACACCCTCCAAGCACATGCTATCCCCGTCAAGCTTGTCATCCAAAAATAATCGGGGTACTCGTCAGAAATGGTGGCAGAAATAAAGGAACCGTAATCGTCGTCATCGGCAGTATGTCGCTCTTGAACATGGCACTGTTTGCATTCGTGTCTGGTGGTGACATCTCATCTCGCTTCACTTTTGCCTCCATGGGTTTGGGTTATCCTATTTTGGCCATTCATCTGCTCATTGTCCTTTTGTTATGACCTCTGATCATTTGACCTCCAAATACTGCCAAATCCGTCGTTGTGCCGCCGATATGTTCAAGAGAAGTTGACCTCTGCAAGTATAACCTCCCTCTGATATTTCACGCAAAAGAAACTTGTCTCTACCCGTCTCGCGTCGATGATGTGGGAAACGTTATGGCCCACCTTCGATAAAGATCACTTCCTGTCGACTTCAGCTCATTATCCAGGAGTGACCTAGAGACTCCCTTCAGGTACCTTGGGGCCTCCATGCCTTAATGGCAGGTTCTTCATGTTCGACGCAAGGTTTTCATCATTGGCCTCCGATCGAATGACTCCGCGGGTGTTCGACATCGGCTCATTCATTCGCATGCCGTGGATTGTACCTATAATACCTTGAGGACCATCGTCATCATTGGTGGCCCCTCTCGCGTCTGTTAACAGCTCTCATCATTAGCTGGTAATCAGACGACGTTCAAGCATGTTCGACTTCAACAAATATATTCACATGTTTGAACTTGTACTTTGTTCGGATTCGGATGGAGCGCAAGACCCTGGTTCTAGTTCATTGTGAACCAGGTTGCGATTTTGTGGGACATCATTACATGACTCATTGATGGATGGCTGCAACCATACCTGAGTCCTCTTAAGGATGGCTACGACCATACCTCTTATCATTATGGTCTCTTCAGCTGGGTGGCTGCGTCCACACCACATACCCTTTTTCATATGTCTTTTGGATGGCTGCGCCCATGCCTAGACTACATGTAATTGAAATATCAGTTGTATCTGCCTGCAGGTTCTCTCCGGTGGTGTTCCAGTCCAGCCGTCTTGTAAAGCATTTCACCCCTCCCACTCTCTCGGGCTTCATGCTTTAGGGGGCATCTGTTACACAGTAAAATGTCACTGCCATCATGTCAGTCTCCCTACTGTGTTATAAAACCACATTCACCTAAGCTCATGCTCCTTGAAATGGCTAAAAACCCTCTTTTGCCTAAGTTAAATGAATCATCGCGTCTGTTCATTAAATAACCGCGCTGACCGGCGGAGGTTAGTGTAGCTACTGCGCTGCCAACGCGGAAGCACACGTGTTTTCCGCGCTGGTCCAATTTTATGGACAGTGCGCCCTCCGT
>APFE031173641.1:32743-47042 GCA_000404065.3 Pinus taeda | reverse complement strand
AGGCCTCAGTGAGATGACAGTGGCTAGAAACACTTACCATCACGACCAACCGAGACGCATATGTGATGGTGCCCAAGGCCACGAAGTAAGGTTCGATTATTAACGTCAACGTGAAGTGCAGTACATGGAGATCAATTGACAGAATTATCAGTTCCCGTCAAGAACATATATGCATGGAGATCATTTGTCAGAATTATCAGTTCTCGTCAAGAAAATATATGCATTGAGATCAATTGACAGAATTATCATCAGTTGCCGTCAAGAGAATATATGCACAGTTTCCAACTAAAAGGGTGTCAGAATTACAAGAGCCATTCTTACCTTGATTTCTTAAATGATAAGCTTAGAAATGTAAATGCCTTAGTGTCTTAAATGATAAGCATAGAAAAAGAAATATTTAGTTAATTTAATAAACTAAATAGTTTACATCTCAAATCTTATCCTAAAAAGAGTGGAAATGAGAGAATGGAAAAAAAAATGATTATTCTCCCCTTTGTAACATTAACCATATCAAGATGCAAAAATTTACCATAACTAGTTTATGGAAACTGGCAAAATATTATATACTCACTTTTCTAATCATATGGTAAATGTTGACTTTCACATTAACTTCCAAAATACCAATAACCAAAATAAATATTTCAAAAAACCTCACAATGGTCTATTTGTGCATTGGAAAAATGAACAAATACCTTTTATGTGATCGCTTTTGTTGGAAGAAAAAATGCGAGAACGTGCAGTACCTACCTCAATGCCGAGGTCGAGGGGATGCTGAAGGCGACGCCAATAATATGGAAAATATTCGCTGTTCATCCCATTCCTTAATCCATCTTGTGCACTGGACAAACGGGAGGACCAATCAGTTTGGCGGTATATATACATGTCCTCAATCAAATGTAAGTTAAATCAAAACTCAATTTGATCAGAGTTTGGAGTTACGGCAGGTTACAACTGTAAGTAGTCATGCTGATGCTATGTCTAACCTTGGTATTTTTGCTCCACAAGATGGTTTGCATATTGGGTTAGGGATGGAGGGCAGTGGTTACAAGGTTGGCTTTTCCCCTGATGGGACCACAGATAGGTTTACTTATATATATATATGCTATCTTTGTGGAATGACAGTTTCTTTATTTTATTTTACTTTTTATATATGGACACTCTTTTATCATGTTGTCTTTTATCATGTTGTTTTTGGACTAGATGATAGACTTTTTTATACTGTTTATTTCTGTATATGGTTTTTAATAATTATAAGTTGTTCATTAGTGGATTGTGGCCAAGTGAGGCTATGGGTTGGAAGTTTTTCATATTAGAATAGTCGCATTTTGGATTTTCATGATGCCACTGCCACCTCTAATCTAAACGAAATGCACTAATTATTTAAATGCACTAATTATTTATATATATCTATATATATATTACAAATCCAGGTGTTTTTGCACACTTCAAAAAAATAGTCAGTGTGATAGAGGGAGCTGCACATATGCAGCCTTTGCCTTCCTATTTCTTTATGTTCCTTTGTAAAAGAAGGGAGGTGGTTTTCAAAATTACATTTCAAAAAAGAAAACAGAGGAACTTCTTTAGTAACAAAACTTTCATACGCTATTACGCACAGGTCACCAATAAAAACAATGAAAACGAGAGGATAATGAATATTGGGAAAGCTACACATGCAGAATACCATACACGCACCAATTACAAAAAAGCTATAACATACAAGTAATGAAAAATCATGCGAAGCTAGTCCATCCATTCCATTCAATGATCCTCCTGTACCTCACACAATAATCAACAAACCCACACGACGAACCATTATAATCTGCAGCAAACGGGTGGTGAAATTAGTGAATTAATTTGAAAATGAAAAAGAAAAAACTCCACACAACAATCCAATAACCTGCACAACAAGACATCGTAATTTGGGATTAAATTACAGAATTAATTTGAAAAACCACACTCAGCAGGGCTTGAACCAGAGCTCACGCAATAGAGACAGAAAGAGTAAATTTTAATATATAATTGCTTAAAGCACACAGACTCCATCATAGACAAACAGAGTCTTAAAATGGACAACAGGAGCTTAGTGCAGATGGCATCCATGTGTCAAAAGTGCTACAGAGACCAATTAGTAACCCAACCCATCAATCTTTAACCCTGATCGGCCTCAGTGAGGTGAAAGAGGCTAGCAATACTTACCATCACGACCAACCAAGACACATATGTGAAGGTGCCAAATGCCACGCATAGAGGTTCGACAATTAACGTCAACGGGAGCTTGCAGTACATGGACATCAATTGACAGAATTATCAGTTCATGTCAAGAAAATATATGCATGGAGATCAATGGACAGAATTTTCAATTCCCGTCAAGAAAATATATGCACAATTTCCATCTAAAAAGCTGTCAAGAATTACAGAACCATACTTTCCCTGGTGTCTTAAATGACAAGCATAGAAATGTAAATGCCCTTGGGACATCTTCAATAAAAATATGCCTCAGTAACAACTTCAGCAAATAAATGACCCCAAACTGAACTGCAGCTGAGTGAAATAGAGACGGAAAGAGTAAATTTTAATATATAATTTCTTAAAGCCCACAAACTCCATCATAGACAGAAACAAAGTCTTAAAGTGGACAGCAGTAGCTTAGTGCAGATGGCATCCGTGTGTCAAAAGTGCTACACAGACTAATTAGTAACCCAACCCATCGATCTTTAACCCAGATTGGCCTCAGTGAGGTGAGAGAGGCTAGGAATACTTACCATCATAGCCAACCAAGACAATATGTGAAGGTGCCAAACACCACGCAGAGAGGTTCGACAATTAACGTCAACGGGAGCTGCAGTACATGGTGATCAATTGACAGAATTATCAGTTCCCATCAAGAAAATATATGCATGGAGATCACTTGACAAAATTTACAATTCTTGTTGAGAAAATATCTGCATAGTTTCCATCTAATGCAGTACATGGAAATCAATTGACATAATTATGCGTTCCCATCAAGAAAATATATGCACAGTTTCCATCTAAAAAGTTGTCGAGAATTACAGAACCATACTTACCCTCGTGTCTTAAATGATAAGCATAGAAATGTAAATGCCCTCTGGACAACTTCATTAAAAATACTCCCCCGGGACAACTTCAGCAAATAAATGACCCCAGACTGAACTGCAATTGACTGAAATAGAGAAAGAAAGAGTAAATTTTAATATATAATTGCTTAAAGCACACAGACTCCATCATAGACAGAAACATAGTCTTAAAATAAACAGCAGCAGCTTAGTGTAGATGGCATTCATGTGTCAAAAATGCTACACGGACAAATTATTAACCCAAATGGATAAAATTGAGGGATCGTCACTCTGTATTTCGCTGCTACCTGATGAGTTGATCCACATAATTCTTGCTTCACTTCCCGTTACAAGCCTTTTGGATGCAGCCCTGGTTTGCAAGGAATGGCACTCCTTCATCGCTTCCAGTCATTTGCTACGCACACTCTCTTATTCCATTCACGCATCCAAGCTCTGGCTATTTGTTCTCCGGCAATCAAAAAACCTCTACTCCGCCAAAAATCGAGTAATAGGATTTGATCTGCTGGCCTGGAGGTGGAATCATTTGAGTCTGCCTCCATTAATCGATTCCAAGAAATTAGAAGACCCTCGTAGTGTTATGGTGAATGTTGAGGAAGGGTATGGGATTTTATTCTACCTCGCAGGGCACCATATTAACTACAAATTGAGTTTTCTAAATCCAAAAAGTAAATGGGAGGAGAGCCCTCCCATGAGTTATTGGAGGCATCAACATCCTTTGCTCTGCTACCTTGGAAGTCTCACTCATAATCATATCTTCGTTGTTGGAGGAGTCTCTGATTTTGAAGGAGAAGAAATCGATCCATTATGCGCCGAGATGCTCGATTTGAATTCAGGTGTGTGGGAGGGCCATCGATCTTTAACCTTGATCAGCCTCAGTGAGGTGACAGAGGCTAGAAATACTTACCATCACGGCCAATCAAGACACATATGTGAAGGTGCCAAACGCCAGGCAGAGAGGTTCGACAATTAACGTTAACCAAGATTGGTGAACTAAGATCAAAAAACCTATTTCAAAACAATTTTATAAATAGGGAGCGGGAGCCATATACACATGAAAACAGTGGAATTCACCTATTTCAAAACAATTTTATAAACAGGGAGCGGGAGCCATATACACATGAAAACAACGGAATTCATGAAAACAGCGGCTGAATCCGTGAAAACAGCGCGCCCTCTATTTGGAAAAAATTAAACTCCGCATTCCATTTCAAAACAAATTTAACCTTCTCATACCAAATCTATCTTCACAATTTCACTACCAAACTAGAAAAAACCAAACAGTAAATCAGAAATATTGATTTTGATCTCCCAAAACCAGGAGCAAAGATCAAAATGGGGCGATTTTAAGAAAATCTAATTTCGTAAATATCAAAATGGGTGATTTTAAGAAAATCCCATTTCAGTTAGTGTATCTAGCCTGGGCGAAAATAAAAAAATAAATTAGTTTTTAAATAAAATGAGGGCTAATTATATAAAAAAGTTTTTATTATTTTAATTAAAAAATCGCCCCATTAAAATATAAAAAGCCTTAAATTTCACCTTTGGGCGATTATTCGCCCCTAAAATTACCCCTATTACTCAGAGTTAGCCCAACATTATAGATAATTCCTGCAAAGGATGCCTATTAGAAGCTCATAATTTATTACTCACTTGTCCTCCCATGCGTGAAGTTCGATGTCATTCCCATGAGTCGTGCATGCGATGTACGATGAGTTGGCGTGACGCGCCTTTGGTTAAGCACAATGAGTGGGTGCGACGATTTGGTGGGCGACGAGTCGTTGAGCGAGCGAGTCTGTCGCGATGAACATTTGCAACAATGAGACGAGTTGGTGTGCGATGAGTTGGGTGGTTGGTTAAACACGCACAAGACACGAGTTGCGATGAGCCAAAATGAAGGTTCGACAAAATGAAGTATGGAACATTGTTATGATGAGCTTATACGGTGCAAGGTTGGATAAGTGGACATGACGAGCCATCCTATGGGGCCAAGATGACATGAAGTTGGGGAATGGATAGTTGAATTGGAAGGTCGGTCTAGGCTGGATGACCCACATTACATCCATGGCGTAGTGTCTAAGTGGAGGACACATGGGTGGAAGAAAGAAAATAAGTTCAAGCTTCAAAGTAAGTTCAAGGTGTTCTCTAGACTTATACATGCAAGAAGGGTGAAAAAACAAGAGGGCCAAAAGTGCAGGCGGATAGAGTGCTACAACACTTGGCTGGAAAAAAGAAAACCGAACCGATGAGTTGCGGAGGGGCGCCCCTGCCCGGGTGAGTTACAGCAGGCAAACCATTGAGGGTGCCGTTGCATGGTGGCTCACATCTGCCCAGATGAGCTACGGCAGTTGAACCGCTGAGGGCGTCGCTGCACGAAGGGGCACATCTTCTTGGTAGAAGAACTGCTGAGGGTGTCGCTGCATGAAGGGGCATGTCTGCCAAGCGGGTGAACCGCTGAGGGTGCCGATGCACGGAGTGGCAGTGCTAAATGACGAGGGCAACCCTGAACGATGGATGGGCATGACTGAATGAGGGCCACCCTAAACAGACTGAGTGGCAAGGCTGAAGGAAGGGCGACCTGGGTGGGGCGACCTGAACAATAGCCCAAACTGAAAATTGGAAAAATTGTAAAGGTGACTTGGGGTTTCCTAGAAAAGGCCATGATTATATAAAATGCTTGTAAAAGTGTATTATTATTATTTTTTCGACATACTCAAACTAGAGAGTTCCCTCTCCCTTTAAAAGAATATTGTATCCACTATGCATATGTTTATCAATGACGATGATGAATGTATTGCAGTTGTGTTAAAAAAGATGAATTCTTAGTAAAAGCTGAAAAGTAATTGAAGTGTTGAATGTTAAGGGTAGTTTGTACTTGAGAGTATCGGTGAAAAGAAATTAGGTAGCGGTGCCGCAACTGCCTTTCTACAGTTGGAAGACTACCGCTAGGATAGGTGTGCGATAGATGCTTTCAGATCCCTTGATTTTCCACAGGGCCTTGTTGAAGATTTGAAGAGAAACTAATCCCATTATCACTTCGTGACAAGTGGTATCAGAGGCATAGTCCTCTTCATCGATTTACAGGAAGGAGAAGTGTTACTACTACCCTTCATGACAACTTTAGCAAAGGTGAAGCATTGTGCTTGGGGCAAGCTGAACAACGAGACATGGAAAGTTGGGAAGAATGCCAAGGGAGGATCTTGCTGAACTTATACTGGTTGAAGTTGATGAAAGAAGAGAACCCACAGATTCAATATGAACTTGTAGTCTCGGAAAGAAATGTTGAAGATGAACTTCTTTGACCTGGTTGGGAAATGGAGCAGGATGTAATTACAGATTGCGATGATGAAGAAGAGGAAGTCGTGATGTATGAAGATGTCACAGATATGATAACAATGGGGGAAGAACTTGAGGCACTTCTAATTTCTCAAGTTGAACCATGATCGTACATGTTGCAAACAGTGGTGGATGAAGGCACTCACATGGGGGAGCCTCATGATGAAGTAAGTATTACTATTATTACTTCTGTTTCATTGGAGCTTTTGGAAAATGGGTCATATGCATTGAAGGGAAAAGGCAATTTGCGAATGTGATGGACAGCCTTACCATGGATGTCTACAATGAGAGCTTGTATGAAGAAGCATGGAATGTTGATTGTTGGAGAGATTGTTGGAGCAATTTGTGACCTCATGGCAAGGGATACACATTCTCGTGACAAGGGAGGAACATGATGATAATTGCGGAGGATGGGTCATGCTTTATCCATATGGACCATTGGCTAAGTTCCCAGCGTGAATCATGGGAAGATTAGGGAAAGGGCACACAATAGGAGTTTTGACGATACTTGGTTGGACTTCTTCATGGCCGAGACCAAGAGGCAATCTTCATGGATTTTTATTGGGGTAGCCATGATGGAATGAACTTGTATGATATGATATGACTTGATGGCATATGTGGTTTGAGCAACCGAGGGCACTAAACTGGATTGAAGACTAGGATGAGATGACCGATGTTTTGATGGGTCTACTTAGTTGGACATCATGGGTAGATTGAGTCATGGACATCAAGTTGGATAGATGGAGCATGGTAGACACTATGCAGGGACATTATGCAGGTGCACTTGTAGAGATTTCACTTATGGGCATCCAATGATGAGTGGAAAAGCAATGATGTTGTGTGGATTGATTTGCTAATGTGACATGGACACATTTTACTTATGAGACAATGGAGATGTTGTGCACTCTTGTGCAACAAGGCCATGGACTGGTTGAATTTGTGAGCAGTCTATGAGAGAATTCCTACTACATGGAGAGATTAGGCATCTTGCAGTGACCTTTGAGGCCAAGACATGTGTGCTTGTTGAGATGTTGGATGGAGATGATTGATGGAGCTCATGATGACTTGGTATTGTTGCAGCCATTGAAGACTTCATATTATAGTGGGCTTGGAGGATCTGATGCATTAAGGAGCTCAAGTCAGTGGTGTACATGACTTTGATGCAGTATGGAGTGCATACTTTTGAGCACATTTATGGGTGTTCTTAGGAGAGTGAACTGATGGGAATGATTGAAATGAGACACTTTGGATTTGTTGGAGTTGCAGCGATGGTGATTCCTTGGTGGTAACACTTGGGCATGTGTTGAGCCGAGACTCAACCTCTTTTCATACATGGAGGCTCATTGGTTTATGACCATGGGAACCACATGTATGATGAGACATGTGTATACTTGTTCCTTTGGTAGACTTGAGGGATAGCACATTACAAATATGATGAAGGTTGCTACATGGACATGGATGTGGCACATTCACAGTCGATTTGATAAGAGGATCTCTTCATTTTGAGTAGATGGATCTTACACATATATGGATGATGATGTTGGGATAGATGCGATTGATTGACATGTAGCACATTGACGCCAACATCATGAACAACATGTTACAAATGAGATGGAGGCCAGTTCATGGACCTGGGCATGGCTTACTTACATTTTGATGGAGATGGAATGGATTCTTGATCGAGTGGATGTTGTGAAAGGATGCTAAGAGAAACAATTGATGATGCCATGAGCAAGTGCATTCTCATGGTTAGGACGCAATAGTTGGATTAGCTACCCAACTAGTTCAATTCATGGGTGCTAGAAGTGTACCAAGAGATGTTAGGGTTGTGTTGGAATATCATGGCAATGGTTCACATGGTGATAATACATGATGGGGTTGACACGATATATGTTGCTGTGATAGCATGTAGCTTGAGTTGGAGGGACCAGCCTTCCATGATGGGGTAGCATGTGGAGATTGCGACGTATGTGGTTAATGATCATATATTTAGGAGACATTCCTATCCATGCAGACATGAATGTTGATGGTTTGTGTGATGGCAGAGTAGAGGTGGGCAACATGGAGATTTTGGATGTTGGAGTAAGCGACACTTTGTGATGTTGTATGATGGTGTTGTCGAGGACGACAACCATTTAGAGTGGGGGAGTATGTCACGCCCATGAGTCATGCATGGGATGTGTGACGATTTGGGGAAACACACCCTTGGTTAAACACAACGAGCCACTACGATGAGTTAGTGGGCGATGATTCATTGAGCAGGCGAGTTTGTTGCAATGATGGGATGAGTTGGTGTGCGATGAGTTGGGTGGTCGGTTAAATGCACTCGAGACATGAGTTGTGACAAGCCAACACAAAGGTTTGAAAAACCAAAGAGTCGAACCAATGGCTAAGTATGGAACATTGCGATGGTGAATTTACACAGTGCACGGTTGGGTAAATGGACCTGACAAGCCATTGTATAGGGGCAAGCTAACGTGAAGTTGGGGCATGGATAGCCGAATTAGAAGGTTAGCCTAGGAAGGCCTACCCACATTACATCCATGGTGAAGTATATAAGTGAAGGACGCATGGGTGGAAGAAAGAAAACAAGTTCAAGCTTCAAAGTAAGTTCAAGGCGTTCTTTAGACTTGGACGAGCAAGGAGGGAAAACAAACAAGAGGGCAAAAAGTGCACGTGGATTGAGGGTTGCACCATTTGGCTGAAAAACAGAAAACTAAACTAGCCAGTTGGGGAGGGGGGACCTTGCCCGGTTGTGCTACGACAAATGAATTGTTGAGGGCGATGCTGCACGGTGGGGCATGTATGCTCGGACGAGCTATGGCAGGTGAATCGTTGAAGGCGTCGCTGCACGGAGAGGCACGTTTGCTTGGTAGGCGAACCGCTGAGGGCGTCACTACATGGAGGGGGACGTTTTCTCTAACGGCGAACCACTAAGGGCGCTGCTGCATGGAGGGGCATTGTTGAATGATGAGGGTGACCCTAAATGATAGAGGGGCACGGTTGAATGATGGCCACCCTGAAGGGAGTGAGGGGAAAGGCTAAATGAAGGGTGACCCAGGTGGGGCAACCCTAAACAAAAACCCAAACTGAAAATTGGTAAAATTGAAACAGTGACTTGGGGTTGCCTAACAAAGGCTGTGATTGCATAAAAATACTTGTAAAAGTGTATTATTGTTATTATTTGGGTAGACTCTAACAAGGGAGTTGCCCCTCCCTTCAAAAGAAGATTGTATCCAATATACATATGTTTATCAATGAAGATGATGAATGTATTTCCACTGTGTTAAAAAAGATGAAAGCTTAGTTAAAGTTGAAAAATATTTTAAGTGTTGAATGTTAGACATAGTATGTACTTGAGAGTATTGGCGAAAATAAAGCATGTAGCGGTGTCGCACCTGCCTATGTGCAGTTGGAAAACTACCACTAGGATAAGGGCGTGAGAGTCAAGGTCTTGAGGTGGGCTATTTCATATGCTACTCAACTTACTCGGTTTTCACGGGGACCTAGACTTCCTGTATAAGTTCTCTAGATTTGGTGCAACATGTATGTTGATTGGTTTTCTTAAATTTTAAATACAGATTCGCCAAATTTAACACTGTCATGGGGGAAATCATTATCAAAACTAGTACCTGCATTATAGGGAAGCATTGGTGGAACATCTCTAGCTACAGTGATGTGCTTGATACTCTTCTATTGATATATAGACATCGAAGGAATAACGATAGAACAAGTGATTAGACATCATTACATTAGAGTTGTGTTCTTCTAAATGAGTGAGTTGACTTCCAAATGGGACGGATGGTGCCGTTAGGAAATTGAATGGAATGGAGACTAGTCAATCTGCGGAGGAGTTTTTGACAGAGATGAAGCTCCTCGGTAGCGTTAATCACCGTAATCTTGTTAGTTTGCTCGAATGTTGCACGCAAGGGCATGACCGCTTGTTGGTATACGAGTTCATGTCAAATAACAGTCTTGACGAGCATTTGTTTGGTAGCTTGCTGTCATCAATCCTCTGTGTTTTTCCACAATTCAAGTTGTTTTTAACACTTGGGTGTATTGTTTCAATTATTAGTGTCGGCTAGTCAAGCTTTCAAATACTTGTATTGGAGCTCCACAGGAGAGATACGAAATGTTTTGAGTTGGGAAAATCGTTTAAAGATTATAGTGGGCATAGCACGAGGACATGCATATCTACATGAGGATTCCAACATTCGCATTGCACACAGATATCAAATGTCCGAATATACTTATGGATGACAAATTTCATCCTAAAATATCAGATTTCGGAATGGCTCGACTATTTCCAGAAGTTGATACCCATGTTTCTACCGGAATATTGGCCGGAACAATTTAAAATCTGCAATTCATTTCTTTATTTACATCACAAGTTGTGTAATTCAGTTATTCTGATAAGATCTTCTCAACTGTCAAACCAAAGCATTTATTTACAGTTTTCACAATTTTGTTCTGATGTAGAGGCTACACTGTTGGAATGATAATTTAAACTTCCGTGGAGCGATAGTGACCGCAACAAACTGTTTCCAGAAAACAGCCATTTGGGCTCCCTGCGATGCGATCAAGTCGGAGATCACATATCGCACATTTTCTTGTTAACCTTCGTTGCATCCCTTCTATTGTCTGCGATAGCGATTTCGTGATGCGATCTGATCGCATATCGCAAATCGCATGTTTCAAATAGTTATGGCAACGGCGGCACATCTTTTTCTTCTTTCCTCTGATGCGATGGTGCGATGTTGTGATGGGCCACGCATTAAATTCAGAATTTAATTCCCCTGCAGACTGCCGTCTTGAAAAGCATCACCACCTCTTCTACAATAAATACACAGATAAACATCAGTAGATATTTTGATTAGTTTATAGTTTAACTTAGATATTTATTTTCTTCTAAATACAACGAACAACAGATCTGTTTTTGTACTCTGAGAGTGAAAGCAGAATAAAAAAGGAGAAGCTTTTTTTTTTTCTGCAATGCACAGCAGTGCTGAAACTCTAATTTTTCTGAGATAGTGAAATTAGTTTTTGCAACTGAAGCGTTCCTGTTTAATCCCTCTGAGTAGAGGAAGACTATTTTGTAACAATTTTTTTTTGTTATGATTAAGATCCTAAATCAAAATAACAGAGCGTTGTTCTCTGTGCAAATTCTTTTTGTGCTTCAAATAAACAGAGATTGCCAACATGGTATCAGAGCAGGTCTAGGCACTCAGTGAGTCGGAAACAGAGTTTGTTTTTCACTGTAGGAGCTGTAAGAAGTTTATTGAGCAGATTTTTTCCAACAGAGAAAGTTTTTTGCTTGTTTTTTAATTATACAGACAGTATCTTTTCTTTACCTATACAGAGTTAAGATGGCAGATGCTGGAACAGGTTTGACAAATTCCCAACTGCCGTAGTTTAATGGGAAAAATCACAGTTACTGGTCCATAACAATGAAAGCATTGTTTGCTTCTCAAGGAATATGGGAGCTGGTTGAAACTGGCTATGCTGAACCTGCAGATGCAACAGCGTTGGTTGCTTTGACAGCAGCAGAAAGAGACCAGTTGAAGAAAAGCAACAGAAAGAAGGATGCCAAAGCCCTCTTTTTTCTCTTCCAATCAGTACATGAAAGTATCTTTCCATGGATTGCAGCAGCGACAAAATCCGAGGCATGGGATATTCTCAAAACTACCTATCAAGGCATGGAGAAGGTGAAGACTGCAAAGTTGCAGATGTTGAGGAGAGAATTTGAAACACTCAGCATGAAGGAATATGATACAGTAGATTCATTCTTCACTTAGGTTATTGGGTTGATAACCCACATAAAATCTCATGGTGAGGTTCTTGAAGAAAGAAGGATTGTAGAGAAAATATTGAGAAGTTTACCCTCAAGGTTTGAATCTATTGTGGTAGCAATAGAAGAGACAAAATATATTTCACAGTTCATGATAGATGAACTGAGTGCTTCTCTTATGTCTCATGAACACAGACTGAGTAGAGGAACAGATTCCTCTTTTGAGCAAGCATTCAAGACTCAGATGTCTTTCAACCAAGGAAAAGGTCGAGGTAGAGCAAATAACAGAGGTCATGAAAGAAACCAAAACAGAGGCAGATATTATCCTGCAAGCACAAGCGGAAGGTGCTGCAATCAGAACCAAGATGAAGGTTCAAGCAAACAGCAAGCTCATGGACAAAGGTATGACAAATCCCAAGTCCAATGTCATTAATGTAAGAAATATGGGCATTATGCCAATGAATGTAGGAAAAAGCAAAATTACATGAATAGTAGGCAAAATGCTAATTTTGCAAATGAAGAAGATAAGAATCCAAAGAATGTGCTGTTAACATGTAACATTGCACAAGACAAACAAGAAGATTTTCGGTTCTTAGACTCAGGTTGTAGTAATCAAATGACTGGAAATATTGCAATGTTTTCCAATCTGGATGAAAATGTGAAATCTGAGGTAACAACAGGAACTGATAGTAAGATATCTGTCAAGGGTAAGGGCAGAGTCAGTATCCGAGCAAGAAATGGAGAACAGATGATTGTGCTAGAGGTATACTATGTACTTGGTTTGAAATATAATCTTTTGAGCATTGGGAAGGTCATTGACAAAGGTTACAACGTGTTCTTCAAAGATGATATGTGTACAATCAGAGATATACCTCCAAGTAAGAAGATCATTGCACAGGTGCAGATGACTAGCAATAGAATGTTTCCTCTCAAACTCAGGGCAGATTTGCAGGAAGGAAGAACTATTGCGGCTGTAACACAAGAAGTCTTTCAGGAACAAGTGAAAGATGTGAATTGGTTGTGGCACTTGAGGTTTGGACATCTCAATTTCGGAGGCTTGAATCTGTTGCATAAAAAGGAATGGTAAAGGGATTGCCATTGATTGAAAAACCAGATAGCCTTTGTGAAGGCTGCATCTTGGGCAAGCAACACATAGAAAGCTTTCGAGCGGGAAAGAGTATAAGGGCAAAAGCACCCTTGGAAATTGTTCACTCTGATGTGTGTGGACCGATACAAATACTATCATTTTTTGGAAATAGATATGTTTTAGCTTTCATTGATGGTTACACCAGAAAGACATGGGTGTATATTCTGAAACAGAAGAGTGAAGTGTTCGAGAAATTCCGCCACTTCAAAACTCTTGTTGAGAAGTAGTGTGGGCATTATATCAAAGTGCTCAAAACAGATAGAGGAGGAGAATACATCTCCCAAGACTTTCTACATTTTTGCAGAGAAAATGGCATACAAAATAAATTCATCGCAAGGTATACACCTCAGCAAAACGGTGTTGCCGAAAGAAAGAATAGGACCATTCTTGACATGGTCAGAAGTATGCTAAAGGCAAAACACTTGCCGCATGAGTATTGGGAAGAAGCTGTCACTTGCGCTGTTTACATCTTGAATAGATGCCCAACTAAAGCTATCATGAACAAAATACCAAAAGAAGCATGGAGTGGTCAAAAACAAACTGTCACTCGCATGAGAGTATTTGGCTATGTAGCTTATGCACATGTACCAGATCAGCTAAGGAAAAAGCTTGATAGTAAGGGGGAGAAGTGTGTATTTATTGGCTATAGTGATGAGTCAAAAGCATACAAACTCTATAATCCATCCACTAAGAAATTGATTATAAGCAGAGATGTGCGGTTCATTGAAGATGAAGCTTGCGATGGAAGCTTAGAGAAGGCAGTGAATGTGAAGACAATTGTGTCTCACGAAAAAGAAGAGGAAGGGACAACAACAAATAATCCTTCCTTGGTGGCTCCTCCTCCACCACAGCAAGTACAACAAACCACACCACAAGCTAGAATTCGAACAACCTTAAGAAGTCAAGGAAGTGCTTCTTCAAGCACACCACAGGGAT
>APFE031173641.1:6275-31017 GCA_000404065.3 Pinus taeda | reverse complement strand
AGCCCCGGAAGTGATGATTGATGCTATGTGATTCGTTCTCCACATTCACTAGTTTCAATCCCACTTCTTCACCCCTGTGAGCATCACCCGATGCAATGAGTGCTAAGTGAACTATTCAAAAATCATGAGAAATTAGTCAGTTACGACTACCTCTCATGGAAATGGTCATACGTGAATGACTTACTTAACGCAGTTGAATCCCAAAATGATATCTAATATAATGCACTGCGTAAATCCCCATACTTAAAGTCTCCTCTTTGTTTGAGTGTAGTCTCCTAGGTTCCGTACACACCTGTGAGCTGCAACTCCTTCATTTAATTCAAAGTGTGATTTTTATCTTGGTATCAGAGCCTGTGAGGGCCTAGACCCTCCTGGGCTTGGCCCCTCCTGAGCTGAGGGAAAATAAAGAGTTTAGTATTTGTTTGTCCATCATCCGCTATCTGAGACTTGTGGATGTGTTGAGCGACTAGGTAGACTTGCAGCGAAGAAGGATTTGTTTGCTTCCATTTGATTATCTCGGCTTGCCGACTTCGGCCTCGCGCGCTGGCTTGAGCATGTCGTCGATCAGGGTTTCGAATTCCATGGAGACGCACCGGGAAATAAAAGATATAATAACGGTTCCTCAACAATCCAAACCTGTTTACCAAGATAAATAAACAGAGACAAATCATTTTGATTTCTTTGTATGTGGATGACATGATTATAACAGGAAATGCAGATAATTTGATCAAAGAAATCAAGCAGCAAATGTCACAGGTATTTGAAATGAAAGACCTTGGAGATCTTCATTATTGCCTAGGTTTGGAGAATTCTGGTCAAACTTTTCTAACCCAAGGAAAGTATGCCAGAACCCTGTTGGAAAGATTCAGAATGGAACAATGTAAAACAACAGCAACACCATTGCAGCAAAATCTCATGTTAAGCAGTGATGATGGCACAAAATAGGTGGATGCCACTTTGTATAGACAGCTAGTCGGAAGTCTGATCTATCTCACGACAACTAGGCCTGATCTGGCATACTCTGTTAGTGTGCTGAGCCAGTTTATGTCCAGACCACTTGACAGTCACTGGAATGCAGCAAATTGTGTGTTGATGTACCTTAGTGGTACTTGTAATTATGGTCTTTTATACACTGACATTTCTGATGTTACTTTAGCAGGTTATTCAGATTCAGATTGGGTAGGCAACCTGGATGATCGTAGATCCATCACAGGATATGCATTTAGTATTGGATCAGGGGTTATTTCGTGGAGTAGCAAAAAGCAAAGTACTGTAGCATTATCATCATGTGAAGCTGAGTACCAGGCGTTGAGTGCAGCAACATGCGAAGCCATCTGGTTGAGGAGATTGCTTAGCGATGCAGACGAAAGTCAGAAAGAAGCAACCAGCATCAAAACGGACAACCAGAGCACAATAAAGCTTGCATACAATCCAATTTTCCATAAAAATACTAAACATATTGACACTCAGTTTCACTTTGTACGAGAAAGTTACAATCTAAGGAAATTTGTGTGGATTATTGTAATACTTGTGATAATTTAGCTGATATTTTTACTAAGCCTCTAGGGCGAGTAAAGTTTGAGTTGTTTAGAGGGATGTTAGGAGTGCAAAATAACCCTTTCTCCATTAAGGGGGGGGAGTTAGAAATAATGGAGAAATGGTTATGTGGTTGTAACACATTTTCTTAGTTTAGGAGTAGTTCCTTGAATTTAGGAGGTTGTTTACAACTACCTATTTTTCAGTGATGTATTTAATATTGTAATATTCATTCCCATGTAATGTAGAGTGAACATGAGAGAGAGTCTCCTCTTTGTTTGAGTGCAATCTCCCAGGTGATGTACACACCTATGAGCTGAAACTCCTTCATTTAATTCAAAGTGTGATTTTTATCTATTATTTTTCTCAATGTTTATTTGGAGTTAAAGAGTAAACCCGAACCGATCTTAACCAAGTCAGTGTTTTTATGCCATTTGCATTTACATGTTATAGTTATGCCTTTTCATCTCCTATTAGATCCTAAGAAAACGAGGTCATAACCAAGAAGAAGTGTTAGGGCATTACTCCAAGCCCAATTATAATAATAAAGGTATGAACATGTGTGATATTAAATGAGTTATGTTTTTTTGGAATGTGGTATCAATAATCCATTGGCCCATGATATTATAACAAAGCTTATTTATAAATTAAGAATATCTCTCAACATTTAGTAGCCATTTATTTTAATTAGACTCATTTGTATATAAGTAGTATATTCAGAGATCTACATCAAAACACCAAAACATACAAGAAAAAAATCACATAGATCAATAGAAAAATGTTACTGACCATCCTAAAACTTGATGAATCATTTTATTTGATTTCAAATTTAATTTTCTTTACATTTTTCAAGAGTGTTTAATGCTTATGAAATTAACCTCTGAAGGGGATGTAAATAGTGTAAATGTTGATGAGATGGGAAGTTGGAGGTTGTTCCTACCACATCTGGACTAGATTCAACATTAATGGCATAACGGACTATGGCATGAGCATGTTCATTGTTACATGCAAGTGTACAATTGGCAAGGCAGTATGGATTCTTTATATGTGAGGTATGTTTGAGTTTTTGCTGTTTGGAGATGAACACTGGAGAGGAGGTGAGGCTCAGACCTTTCTATCCCTAGCTCTGGTAGGTAGTTAGTTCAGCAGGAAGAGTGACTTGGGGTTTCTGGAGAATTACTTGTTCTCACTCCAAGCTCTCTCCCTAGTGTGGTAGGTGGTTTGTTCAGTGGGAAGTGAAAATTTGGATTTTTGAAGAATTACACGTGTTTTCATTTGTTTTCACTCCAGGCTCTGTAATTTGTGAATTTGGATTTTTGAAGAATTACACGTGTTTTCATTTGTTTTCATTCTAGGCTCTGTAATTTGTGTTGGTGAGGTTTCTATCTATTTGCAATTGTGTTTCTTTTTATTCCTTTGCCTTGTGTTGTTTGCAAGGTGATTTTCAATTCCTTAGGTGGTTTCTGTTGTTGGGGCTACTCCCCTTGTGATCTATTGTGGATTTCTTGGTAGCTTTTAGAAGTTGATGGTCTTTCTGGTTCTCAGGGGTCTCTGGTTTTGAATTTATAATCAAACAAAATCGCGAGACATGAAATATTGTTTATTTTGAGACTTGAAAATGGTATTGGGAAATTTGGAAAGTGCGATGTTAAATCCTTTAGAAATGTTTTGGGTCACTTGTTAATTATATGCTTAGTTTTATCTAAATCACGTGTGGGTAGAATTACATGTTTAATGGTGTTGGGTTGTGAGGGGCTTGTTGAAGGTGGTGACTTTCCATCTGCCCCTTCTATAAATTTGGTAGGCTCTAAATAGATTATTAGGAGATTTGGGGATGACTTAGTGGTTTTAGGTTTAGGGAGTCAACCTAGAACGCTTGTTAGTGTGTCTTGTATTCCCTATTGTTCTTTTACAGGTCATGGCTTCCCAACATGTCCTCTCTCTACAACAATGATGCCTCCTAATAATGCACACACTAAATAAGGGGAGGAGGTAGTCTTGTCTCTTCGAGATAGAGAAGGGTCAGGTTCTTTACTTATGATTATGTAGCTAAATATTTAATGTTGTTCCTCCATATTTGAGAAAGGAAATTAATTGTTCGAAATCCCAAGACGGAATGGAACCCGAAGTTATTTCTAACTCAAAGTTGGTTGATGATGCTTGGAAAATATTCTTGGGTCAAGTTATTATAGGTGCAAGAAGAAACAAGTTTTGAACCCATTAGTTTTGAATCAACAAATTCTCACCTTGCTGAGATTAGTCCTCAAAGATAAGTAAGTGGAAAACTATGATATTTTCTTCTCCCTAGAGAACGTTAAAATAATACTTCATAATCAATGATTCTACTTGGACAAATTGGATTCTTGTTTGTCATGTATTGAGGGTCACATTGTGAGTGATTCAAAGAAAGAGGACCTTTCATATCCCCTGGTTCAAGTGCTCAAGTGCCAGGAACAATTTCTTCTTCTGAGAATGGTTAATGTTGCTAAGATTTGGCAGTGTTGGTGGGCATTTATGTTCTTGGCCTCAATGACGTTTTCGCTAAAAAGATGGTGTAACCTACAAATATGGTGTCTATGTTACTAATGCTTCATAACGATTATAGTGGGCCTTCCTTCTCCAGGTCTTCGCAAAACTTTATGTAATTGTTGTGATATTTTGTTTGGCCTATCATGTTAAATTTTGTTGATAATGGTTTATATCCATAAGGAGTTATGTAGTTGGTTTGCATTTTGAATCTCTTAGTTTTGATAATGGCTTTGTTGTCATTTTCAATTTTCTATGCATTACATGAAAAACCATTAGATTTAAGATTATATCTTGTAATAGCTTGATCATGTAAACTTGGATCCTAGCTTCTTTGTGAATATATGAAATTATAAATTAAAAAATAATAAAAATATCTCAAGGAACATTCTAAATCGCTTATATATAACATGTTTTTTGTGATTAATATAAAAACCTCACTTTAAAAAAATCTAAATTTTTATTTTTTATTTTTAATTTGTGTCACCAAAATATATATTTGTGTATGAAATTGTTGGTGCCGAAAACCCCAAAACGAGTGCTTGCCCGATTACGTTGTGTTTTACAATTAGGAATGTATGTATTTGGAAGAATACCTATTATTTTAGTGAGTGGAGAATGAGATTCAATTCCGTTCCTATAATTTTTTAATGTTGAAAGTTCGGATTAATTTTAATAATGGATAGAAAAATGATCTACTTATTTATCGATATTTTTATTAATGTTAATGCGAATCTCTTAGATGTCAGGTTAATTTAGGTTAATTTTGATTATATAAGTGATTCACAATCGTCATTTTGTCCAAATAAAAAATTAAATCCATAATTTAATAAAAACTACCTTAAACAATTGCACAAATAAATATAAAATTATATAAATAGTTTATTTTTTAATATATAAAATAATAATTTTTTGATAAAGAAGTATAAAATGTTAATCACACATATATAAATTTATAATAAATAATTTATTCTTAATATGTAAAATTAATATTTTTAAAATGAAAAGTATTATAAAGTTAATCACATAATATATGAGATCATTAAAGATAATTAATTATTAAAATGAAAGTTCGAAGAATGGTTATAAAAAATGGTTAGATTTAATATTAAATTATTCAAAAATGGTTAAGATTGTGAAATAATAAAAAGATAAGAGTGAGTGGTGTATGGGATTTTTAAATGAAAGTATTTAAAAGTAATATTATAAGAAGATTATTTGCTGAAGTTTTATAAGTAATGAAAAAACGAAGTGGGTTTTACACTTTAGTATAAAGTAGATGTGAGTGTAATGTAAGTATGTAAATAATTTTAAATGTTAAGTCAATTAAAAAATAATAAAAATTATAAACCATTAAATGTTGGTTCAATTAATAATGAAAAAATTAAAAATAATAAACAAGAAGTTAAAAGTAATAAATAAAAAGTTAAAATTAATATAAACATAGTATTGGTAATGAGTATAAACATTTAAATGGTAGCTCAATTAGTAATAAAAAGTTAAAATAAAAATAAAATAAAAAATCATTTGTTATATTTGATTGGTTATTATTTTGTGAATATGCTTTAATACAATACCATGGGCCAATACCTTGGCTTATGAGTACCACATGCCCAAAAACTATAACTTATTTCACAATCAAAATATTTTATAACAATATGACAAGATTCTTAACAATGGATATTCACCCGAGGATATTATTAAGTTGTAAATAGGGTTTTTTACAATACCATGTGCCAATACCATGGATTATCAATACCAAATGCCCAAAAAACATAACATATTTCACAATCAATATATTTGATAACAATATGACAAAATTCTTAACCATGGATATTCAATGCCACTTTAACATGGATATTATTAACTTATGAATGGACTTGTTACAATACCAAGGGCCAATACCATGGCTTATCAATACCACATGCCCAGAAAATATAATTACTTTCACAATCAAAATATTTTATAACAATATACAAGAGTCTTAACCATGGATATTGACCAGTACTTTTTCATTGATATTATAAATTTTTCAATAGGCTTTGTTACATATCATGAGCCAATATCATGACCTATCAATACCACATGTTCAAAAATCATAACTAATTTTACAACCAAATTATTTTTATAACAATATGACAATATTCTTATTGATGGATATTCACCCCCACTTTACCATGGATATTATTAACATGTAAATAGGCTTCATTACAATACCATCGGCCAATACCATGGATTATCAATAGCACATGCCCAAAAACCATAACTTACTTCACAATCAAAATATTTTATTTTAATTTATTTCTATAACATTTTTTTTTAATTAAATCTAAGAGATAATAGGTTATAATTAATTTTGAGATATATCTTAACCCTCTATCCTCATGATTGCTAAAAATATTCCAATATAAATTAAATCAAGGTATTAATAAAATTAAAAAGATTTTAATAAAATAAAAAATTAGATCCATCTTAACAAAGGATCCAAACAATGAGAGCAAGAAAAGTTACTAACAATAATAGAGGAAATATAGTGCATGATTTTTTTAAGTTTTTCATTATTGTATTTTCTTTGACATATTTGATCTAAAATATAATTTTAATATTTTTAACAACACGTGTTTTTCTTAATTTAGATACTTTCTTAAACACAATACAATGGGATCAAACTTAAGGGGCTGGGGGGAGAGGGAGATAGTCATAGAGGTGAGTTGGAGGGTGGAGAGAGAGGGTGAAGAGAGAGAGTGATGGAGGGGAAATAGAGTCAGTTGGAAGAGAGGGAGAGGGATGAAGGAAGAGATAGAGGAGGGGAGAGATAGAAGAAGTCATGGAGAGAGAGGAAGGAAAAGAGAGAGAAGGAGAGAGGGAGAGAGAGAGATGGAGTTGGAGGGGAAAGAGAGAGAGAGAGAGATGGAGTTGGAAGGGGAAAGAGGGAGAGAGAGAGATGGAGTTGGAAGGGGAGAGAGGGAGAAGAGATGAAATACATAGAGAGATATAGGTGGAGAGAGAGGGGGAGTGACAAGGCAGAGATAGAGAGAGAGTGAAGGTGAGAGGATAGGTTGGAAGTGAGAGAAGAGGAGAGGAGAGAGATAGGGAGAAGGGAAAGAGAGAGAGAGGGAGACAAAACTATAGAGGGGAGAGAGAGGAGATAGGGAGGAAGATAGTGAAAAAATTGGATGGAAGAGAGAGAGACTTATGGGGGAGAGAGACAGAGGGACGTGGTTGATAAAGGGAGAGAGAAGAAGGAAGAGAGAGAGGACTGATCCAGGTGGATATTGGTGACCACCTGCTAATTCCACGTGGGTCCCCTCTAGTGCTTCTTTCAGTTCTTTCAGTTTCATTAATTATAGCACAGTTTACTATTTTTACCAGTTTTTCGGGTCCTAAACTTCCGGAGCCGTTTTGAGGCCCTAAACGACGCTTTTTGAGAAATCTACCGCTAATGATTTTTTTGTCTAAAAATCGTCTTTTTCGTCGTAGTCCTCGGAGAGATCTTTCCAGCGAGCTATCATGCACATCAAACGGAGATAAGACGACCAATTCGCGACCCCGGGAAGTTGATGTACCAACTTACCCAAAAACAGGGCCACAATTTGGCGTTTCATCTTCTAAGGGTCGGTTTTGGAATGTGAAGGTTTTCCATTGTTTCTCAATAATAAATAGGCATTCGAGCCTCATTGTAACACAAGTTCGGAACAGTTCAGAGACATGTAGCCGCACATCTCTTCTCAGAGATAAGCTACCATCGTCCTAGCTGGTTTATTTCCAATTCTGGTTGTAAGCATATTTCAGTATTTTCCATTAATGAAATGAACTATTATTTCTGCTGCATCTTTGTGTATATGGTTATCTCTGTAATTTGTTGCATTCTTGTTTAAGTCTAGATCATTTAAGCACTAGAATTATACATGTCTACATTTCTCTTATGTGGAATATGTGCATAGGATTTCCCAGGAATGAATTGGAATTGGACCCGTAAGGAGAAATTATTTGTCTACTTCCACTCCAAAGTTTTATTAAAATTAAGCTTTATAGGTGTATATTACAAACAAGTTGAGCACTTCTTTGCAATTATCTTTCAGATGATATTCGAGATTGATCCTCCTTGCATGATCGCTTAGGTGAAGGAGTCACTCTGAAATGTCGTGTACTAGTCTATAGCTCTCGAGGGAACATACATCATATGTTTTGGTCATGATATATCCCATCAGTTTATGTCGTGATATGTGACCAACAAGGTGGCCATTTAAGAAGTAGAAAATTAGCTGGACAAGGGATTGTCAAGAATTCTTCACAGGAGGAAGAAAGCCCCTTTCTCAATCTTTCCATTAAGGATCAGATTATATGAGTTAAAGAGACACAAAGTGGAAATAGTAGAAATATAGGAGTTGGACCTCCTAAAATTTGTCACTAAATACTTTCATGGATATGATCCGATGCGAGTGGTTAGGAAACACCATGAAAGGATTGATCACAATACGAGGTACTCATCAATGTCCACAGAAGAAGATGAGAAGCTAAAGAACTGCTACAATGCAAATATGAAGGCACATCCAAGGACAAAAACTAGTTCACCCTATGGTCCACCAAATCAAAACTTGCAGGTAAAGGAGGAGGAAGAGATAATCCCTCAAGTAAGGAAGGTAGATTCTAAGAAAAGGATTAGGTATGAATTAACAGGTGAGAGAAGAAAGAAATGGAAAGATGATCCTTCAAACACAGGATTTATTCATGAAGATCATGCAAGGAGAGAAATAAAAGTAGAAGAGGAGAAGAGGAAGTAGGATGATTTGTACTAGAAGCAACAAGGAAATGAAGAAGAGAGGAGAAGGATAGAAGAAGAACAATAGAGGCAGCTCCATGACTTAAAAAGAAGAAGATACCATCCAACCCATGAATGATGAACCAAGGACTATGGATGAACATCCCTTTACAAGAGGTCATATTCCATTCAGTGAAATGGGAATAACACTTCTGTCGGCCGATAGAGTCAGGGGTGTATGAAATGTAATGTTTGATAAGCTTAAGAAGAGGATCATATAATAGAGGCATAAATACTTCCCCAAGGATCCTTAAAATACACTATCATTTCCTACAAAGAAGGTGATAACTTCCAATACTAGAAGGAATCCCAAAGGTGTCATGGAAGAAAATTTTGTATTTGCTATAGAGGCACATGATAATTCTAAGTACTTTTTGAATGATAATTTCAAGTTAAGAAGAGAACTTGTTGCAGTAAAGAAACGAGAGGAAGATCTTGTGGTGGAGAATCAACAATTGTCATCACAAAGCTTCAACACCACAAAATGGCAACCAACCATGTAGGAAGAACTGGGGCCAATGGAGGACACCATGGTGCAATTATATGATGAGATGATTCTTGTATGGTAAGTAGTGTCTCCTGTTGTTGGAATATAGAAAAAGGCATAGGAAGTAGTGAAACTCTTAAAGCTAGAAAATAGAGAAGTCGATAATCTTCAAGAGTGGGTTGTCATGTATCTAGATGTTCCACAACATTTAGAGATGAAATACAGTATTTCTATGAAGATGGATAAGGTTCAGTTGAGACTTCACCACCAAAACTACATGCGTCATGGTGAATAGCCAATTAGTACCATTGTTGCATATAATCGACTACATAATGGTTTTGAGTGTCCTATACAAAAGCATGGGATGCCTTTGATAGGTACACTTAAATCAATCCAAGGTAAGGAGGTCATCCTCCCAGAGAGTAGATAGTACATCGAGCTGATCAAGAAGGAAATGGAATAGGAAGGCTTGGAGGTAACCAAAGAAACTATTCTACAATATGCCATTACACCAGTCAAAACTCATATGAAACTTTCATGGCTATGGAATAATCTACAGCCAATCTCCAAGAACATATTGACAGAGGCACTGGAGATAAATATGCACTACATTGGAGACTTTCCAGTATGAATCGAAGACATCTCAAAAAAATTTAGAGCATGGCACACTTACATTACAAATGAGCTCCATGTAGAAGCAAATGACTGACCAATTTGATGAGTCATTGTCCTATTATCATTTTGTCTTATCTAGTTGTCTTATCATTTGTAATTTGTCTTATGTAATAAATGATATGTAATGAAGTCCAAGGAGCACATGTGGAATGTGAATAGCCACGCATTGGAATGTAATGAGTCATGTATAGAATATGAATAGTCATTTAAATAAAAGAGACATGAGGAAGCTCAAAGGTCATTATCACTTGTTATAAATAACTCTTCATAACTCAAGAAAATTAGTTTTTTGTGTTAAAAATATGAAAATGCTATAAAATTCCAATTTAGACAGTTCACCTGATTAATATAATTATTGCATTCAATTCCTATTTTCAAGAGGACCAAAATCAACCTAACGATCTCTCAAATTGGATAAGGGAAAGTGTACTTATGAATAAAATCACACATGTGCATATTTGATAAGGTTGAACCTAAAGAAAAGTGGACCACCTTAACAGGCTATAAATACAAGTGCCCTCTACCTAATTTAAACACAATGATGAGGCCCTCTTCTATATTGGTTTTTGGCTCACACAGGTTTGAGGCTTGTCTGTGGAGGAATAGGTTCACTCCAAGGTGAAATTACATGATCCGAGGCTCACATAACTAATTTAGGGTATTAGGCCTTAGTCAAAGGCACATCACAATAAACTCAATTGTATTCGCTTGTACAAAATCTCATCCATGCGACTGGAGTCTTCTAGTCACACAAATAACTCTCCATCCATGCAACTATGGCATTAGGGTTTCTATAGTCCTCCTCTAACCCAAGTCTCTTGCATGCCAATCTTAAGGGAGTGCATGTGCAGCCGTTGTCACTCACATGACACCACCTCTATGTCCCTAGGGCCTAAAATGTGAATATTAGTTTTATAGAGATTTCTCTCAATGACCGCAAGGTTTGATAATTGACAATAGACATTGATAGTTCATTACAGTCTTCAGAATCAAAGTTTTGAGTATAAACATTGTTGGGTTTATTTCATGTAAAATTAACATGGTTTAAGAGATGGGTTGAAGAAAATTCATGGAGATCACCTCCATGGAGACACCTTTGATGGAAGCAAGAGAGGATGCTAGAGACCTAAAATAATTCTAGGGTTTGAAGAAAACCTTAGGCAACTTGTGTATTAGGGTTTGTTGGATATTATGAGGTTAGGGTTTGAGAGAAACCATGGTTTATGGAAAATATTTTAGATATGAAACCTTGCATGGTCAATGTGAATATGCTAAAGCACTTATGAAATATTTGATGAAGCCCTAGATGGGATAGTCTCTAGTAGGCTTGGTTGTTGATACAATTGATTGAAATATTGAAGGAAACATTGTTATGTGCACAATAGACAATGATGGCTCATTAAGGTTGGTTCAATAGTGAGAGTATCACTTCTCATTGAAGATAATTATTTCTTGACTTATGATTCTCCTTTATGTATTTAATTTTGTCTAGACTTACAAATATGATTATTGTTTTGATCATTACTTATACTTCCTACATGTATATTTGAGTATTTGGATGTTTCTAACGTACTTGATGAGATGTAATAAGAGGATACTAATTGAGGATAAATTGATACATATGAAAGAAAAATGGAGTTGTAAAAGGTAAAGGGGTACTTGCTGAAAAGATGACTAAGTTCTATAAGCTACCTATGTTAAATGGAAAGATGCGCAGGTATTTCGGTACTACAAGGTATGAATGGTATAATTTTTTCAATGTTATGTTTTGGTTGTAATATCGGATAGAAAGGTAAGCCCTAAGGTATGATGAGAATGTCTTATTCTCAAATGGTTCAATAAGTCATATAAAATTGATTTGGATTCATGGTTCTTACGATGAAATGGTGCACTTGGCATTGAAACAATATCTTACTTCTGAAACATGACAAACTTCTTGATTCTATGAGGCTACTTAATGTTTATCTTTGGTATAATCGCATACTTGATGTTGGCTAACATTTATCATTATGGATATCTTGATCCCATAAAGAAGGTTAGCACCTTGATTCTAGTATATGGTAACTTGACACTATTTGATTGTAAAATGCATGGTAGTCATGATGATATAAGTCTAACAATGCGATTGATATTCAGGATTTTTTTGTTGGCTGTGGTTATGTTTTGATGTGCTTAGTGATTATGGCATATGGAAAAATTGAATGCCCTAAATTAATGGGTTGAATTATGTTACAAAGAAGTAATGCTTGTGATCATGATTCTTGAAGTCCACTCCTATTAGCTATTTAACACTAACCCTTGATGAAATATTCATGTCATGATATCATGGTGAAGTAGTTGATGGCATCAACAAAGATGACTACAATGGATTCCCATTCAGAGGGAGAACCTCTCCATAAGATCCCTTCTCCTATTGTCATTTTCATTATCTATCTATCTATCTATCTATTATATATATATATTATATAGATATATATAGATATATATAATATATATATAATATTATATATATATATATATATATATATAGATATAGATATAGATATATATATATATACTTCTTAATATTGAAGTATGATTTATGGGAATGAATCAACAAATATCTTACATTGTTCATCTACAACAAAGTTTTGATTTGAGGTGAGAGATGTGCTCCCCGACGTGGTTCCAGGTTGATATCTTCTCCTTGGTGATATTCTCTTTGATGATGATGCAAGTTGTAGGTTTAGCTCCACGCCAATATCCTCTTGTAATATCCCACTAGCAGAGATTCTGAGTAGTAACTCGATGGACATAGAGGTACATTGAGCTCCTCTCTAATGTTAAAATTCTTCTTCTTTCATATTTGAGAGTATTTAGCATATGAGAAGGGACAATCAAGAGATAAGTAGCATTTAGAAAGAGATGAATTGAGATGATCAAGGAAGATAAGAGATGATGAGATACTTGATACTGGAATAAATATCATAACAACATGACACGTTGATTGATGGTCAAATATTGGTAGGTGGAATTCTCCCTAGTTGAGAAGGAGTGTTAAAAATATGCAATTGCGGTCAAATTACACTTTAGACATCTCAATTGATGGATATAATTATTTCATTGAGTTCCTCTTTTTGATAGGACCAAAATCGACCTAAATATCTCTCAAAACAGATAAGGGAAAGTGTACTTATGAAGAAAATCACACATGTGCATATTTGATAAGGTTAGCTCTAAAGAAAAGTGGATCACCTTGAAAGGCTATAAAATCATGTTCCCTCTACATGATTTAGACACAATGATGAGACTTGGTTTTTGTCTCACACAAGTTTGAGGCTTGTCAGTGGAGGAATAGGTTCGCTCTAAGGTGAAAGTGCAGGGTTTGAGGCTCACATCTTTGATTTAGGGTTTTAGGCCTCAGTTGCAAGCATAACATAGGAAGAATTCGAACGCAGTTTCTCACACAAAATATCATCTATGTGATTGGAGCTTTCGAGTCACACGGAAAACTCTCCATGCATTTGACTAGGGTGTTAGGGTTTCTGCAGTCCATATCTGACCCTAGTCACTCACATGCCAAGTTTAAGGGAGCGACATAGAAACAGTAGTCACTTGCATGACACCTCCCCCATGGGATTGGGGCCTAAAAGATGAAATATCAGTTGATCAAGGATTTATCTCAGTGACTGTAGGGTTCAAAAGTTGACACAAGACAATGAGAGTTCATTACAGTCTTCAGAATCAAATTTTTGAGTATAAGCATTGTTGGGTTCATTTGATGGATGTTGTAGTTGTTTCTTATAGTTAGTTGCATAAAAGAAGACATGGATAATTTTACTTTCTTTTTCTAAATCATTTGATGAAAATTTACTAAGAAGGAGAATTTGAAAGGGTTTTCCCCATAGTGGGTTTTGCCCTAGTCTCTGACCAATCTTGGTGTCTCTATGTGTGAATGATTTTCTTCTATTGTTCCTTTATGTTTCATCGCGTCAATGATGATGATATTATTCTTTCTACATAGTTGCATATGATGTTGAATAATGGTGTAAATATGAATAATGTTATGAAGCTATGGGGTGAACTTAATGTGTTAATGAAGAAATGCAATTATCAAAGAAAATAACAATATATCCCTATGAAAAATTAACATTTTGGAGGGATTAGATTCTAAAGGTCTTACCTTGTATTCTCTTGTAATACAAAGGATATAATTCATTCTTTGGAGAAGAAAGTTGTGGCTTCATATTCCACTATTGGATACATTGTTTCACCTATATAACATTGTACTTGGGTTTTTTCACTTTTAATCAAAAGCTCAATGAGATGACACTTCTTCATACATCTATCATAGATGTAGTTGGACTAATTTGGTTATGTTTATGGTATATTTTGTTTTAATTTCATACTAATTTAATTAACAAATTTATTGCTTACATATAGCTATTATTGAATGAGTGTTATTATGCTTTAATTATTGTTCTTTATTATGTATACTACTCTGTAGGTATTGAACAAGCCTTTCCCTATCTTCGTGGGACCCCATTTAAGATAGTACTATTACTTTTCTAACTAGTGACGTTTTTCCCTCACTATCCATGGAAGTCTCCCTAATACACCTTACAATGGGTGCTTCACAAAGCTCACATGCATGCTACCCCAAAGTGATATTGTGCTCTCTTTTGTCAAATTGTAACCAAGGCATGTCTTTAAACCTTTCAATGGTGGCCTAACTATATGACTCGACGAGACTCCTACTCCAAACGATGTGAGTTCTAATTGGGACTTCACAGCAGGGAGATCCCCTTACAATGTTGGCATCATCCAACACTGTCAACATATTTGGCACTATAAGAAGGGCTAGATGACAAGATGAGCGTGTGAATTCTATTTGAATCTCCTACCTCTAATGGGTTCATCCCATATCATAATCCTAAGGTGTTTTTCCAAAGCTTTAGATCTTTCGATCCACGCAGACATTTTACATAACTTTTTACATATTATATTTGATGGAAAGGGTACAATTACCATCCTTGATTACATAATTGAGTTTGTTCAATTAAAAAAAAAAAAAAAACTTCAAGTGTTTTTATTTTGAAGAAATACTAACATGGTTGTGTACCCTTACAATGGATGGTCATGCACAATAATGGTTCTATTCTCTACCCACTGCTTCTATCTCATCTTTTAAGCATTTGGTTAATGAGCTTCATCATGTATTTGAAAAATATGATTATCAATATGTTATTGATGAAATTGACCAACTTTGAATGGAATTGAATGAATCTCTTGAAAATTTTGTTGATCGAGTCCTTCATTTTTGTTATCAATTTCCATATGAGGATGTGGACTGGTAGTTCTTGAATTAGAAGTTTCATTTCTTAGTCAGGTAATCAAGGAAATATTTTGAATGTGATTCATTATGTCCTCTTCATCTAAAATAATTTCAACACCCTGAGGAAGAACCAGACCTACCTTTTGTTACATGTCCTCCTCCTTTTGATGTCGGTGTTTTGAACCTCAATCAATCATTAAATGAGAAGATCAGTTCACTTATGAAGAATTAGTTTTTCTCTAACATATTTCCCTCAATGGTGATTCATCTGATCTTATCAATCAACCATCTTCAAAGTTGATATTCCACCAGTCGACCTTTCATCTGTTGATCAAATTGAACCCTTGGATGATCATTATCTTATTGGGCCTAGGCTTTGGCCACCTTTTGAAAACATTCATAAGGCTTTACCCCTTTTAATACCCTTTTTTCCTATCTAATTACCATGGTTTTGATACCTAGTGCCATGTTTTGACTAAGAAAGGTGATTCAGAGTCTAAGGTATGCATATCATTTAAACGTGTCATTTTTTCCTGATTCCTAAGCAATTTTGATATTGAAAGCTACCTAATTTGACAATCTATGACCATGACAAGAACTAATCAATTTTCCTGTAGAATATCAATTTCTGGGCAGATTCTTGATTTCATACAGAATACTTCAAATTTCATGCAGTAATGCCAATTTCTTATAGCAACACCGATTTCATCTAGCAACGACAAATTTTCCTATAGATATCGTGATGGTTAGATATGTTACAATCACTCCCAGGAGAAACAAAAACATGGGTTTTGTTGGAAAAACCTTCCACATGGATTCTATCCTATCATCTAGACCATATTTAGCTTTCTCAACTACCCAGCTCTCGTCCTTCTCATTTCAGCCAATTTTGGGAAAAGCATTTCATGTTCAAGAGATATGGGTTTGCTCCATGCTTCCAGTCATGGAGAAAACCAACAATTTCTATTTACTATGTCTTTGTCTCATTTTAGCAAATAATTGCAATTTTTACCTAGTTAGGCCTGTAGGATGTATAAGAACAATGGATCTAATTTGTAATGTCACTAGGAGGGTACTAGGAAAGTTTAATAGAGAGAGGCTGAGAGATAGATATCGTACCTCTATACTACCATAATGTTTTATTTTTCAAATCAATATAAACTTATGTTATGCTAATTTTGTTGTAAACCCTTCATTTATCAAAGGGTTGTGAGTGAGGGAGGTCCCCCTTCACTCACAACTCTAGTAGCTATATGTTTTGTTTAATTTAATTATATTTTATGTATTTAAATTAAATATGCTCACAGTTCTAGTTCTCTTCTTTATTTTCATGGAAGCATGTTACTTTGATGCTTAATGTTCGAGTTTATTGCATGAATGGTTTAATTTGATTAAAAGATATAATTAGGCATGCATCTTGTGCTTATATTTGTAAGTTTGAATGCTTCGAATGAGTATGATTTAAATTGATGTTTCATTCTTAATCTTTCTCGTAATCTGCATCAACAGTCTTAGATGTTGTGGAGAGATGAATTATTTGCTCCATAAATTTTTCTGCTAAGCACTGAGAGAGAGAAGAGAAATTTGGAATTGCGTGAATGGTATTTTTGCACTGGATCAGCCTGCATATATTTTTCACAACACCTCACAAGGTTACGAATAAATTGTAGTTGATAATTAATGTATGTGTGTTAGATTATAAAGTTATAATTTTCCCGAAGATTTTGGCGTCGTTATCGGGGAGGTGCTAAGGGATGATATTGAAAGTGTTTTAGTGTGATGTCCGTTTGTCTGATTTTTTTCAAGATAGGGGGAGTTGAAGTAGTAATATGTGGGATAAGGCCTACACACATCCAGAGATCATAATTCACCAAAGCCATGTCCTCATTGTTTGGTAAGTAGAAGTTTTTAGTTTTTATAAATAGGGGCCAATATATATTTTCAAATATTTTTAATGGTGGTGTGAGAACCACTTCATTCACTAATAAAATAGTAGGGAAAAGGAAGTTTGTAAAGAACAAGGAAAAGCAGTTAGGAGAATCTGAGCCGAGGAGTGACAACTCTGAACAAATATCGATAACTGATCCTAAGTAGATCAATACCCCCACAACAGAGAAGGATGCTTCTGTTAGGGAATCTTCTATTACTGCTCATCAAGAATCTCCTCTTACTATGGGGACATCAGCTTTGCGTAGTGGTTAGCCTTAAGAGTAATTCCTCTTCAATTTTATTCAAGAACTAGAGTTCCAGAAAGCTCACTCTGAAGGATTTGTAGCTCACGAGGGTCCCACTCCCTTTTGTTTAGATATGGCTCATATAGAGGGTACTGGTACGACAAATGGGGACTATCATGAGAAGGAAGAGGAACCAGCTACATTCAAATTTAATATCAAACATTTTGTTGGGTCTAGTCAAATGAAAAACATTCCTCCCTCTACTTTACCTAATTTTTGTGGGACTGTTGTCACTCACTACATTACGCATTTTTAGATGATCAAAGTTTCCAAAGAGAAATGAATTTTGAAGAAATATTATAGGCCATAGAAGCACTCAAATCCAAATTAGACCCCCTTTATTGCAGAGTGCTTGGAACAAGATTCCCAATGGTGTATGGAAGTCTAAAAATGGACTCCTAGATTAGAATTTAGAGCATATTGAAGATGCCCTTTCAAAGCCATTAAACAAAGAAAAATGGCTAACAGTTGGGCTCACTGCAAATTGCAATCGAGACTTTTGTAGAAAAGCAGTAGTGGAAGGCAGTGAAACTGGTGATTGGATAATCGCCAATATGAAAAATCACAAGTCGATAGTCGGAAGCCTAGGGCACATAGCGTATCGGTGGTTCACAGTGTAGAGAATCGATATCACATATTGGCAATTTTAGGAGCAAAGGGGTGCACATAAGAACTTGGTAATGAAAATTGTTGAATGCCGATATCATGAAAATCGTTGGAAATTAAGCTTTAGTGTTAAAGCACTGGGAGGGGCTGAAATTATTTAACAAAGGAATTCAAGGAAAAACAATGGTGAATGGGCCCTTTTGTCTCTCCTCTAGGGGGCCATGTGGCAAAATCCTATTGGTCCTAAGAATCTACGGGGCCGCTAACATCAACACGATGTGGTAGTACGGAGATGACATGGCAGTATGGAGATGGGATGGAAGTATGAACGACACATGCCATACAAATTCAACATTTATAGGTGTCCTATGGGGGTATATCCAGGTGACCTTAATACAGCTCCTTTTCCATTTGGGATGGTGGCTCCGACTGGATATAATGGGACCAGTTTCCCAATAATGAATAAAAGGGGTGGATGAACGATTGATTATCTGATCTAATGATAGGCGAATAACTTAATCTATTAGCAAAAATAAAAGAACTACTGCTAATCCCGGGAACTATTATTCTTTGGAAATGTAGCGTTTGATGATCTTTGTCTATTGACAGGCATATAGATGACTCTATCAAATAAACATAGATATTTATTCATTCAAAGATTACTTCATTTAAATAGTTAAACAAAGTGATTAACACAAGATTGCTGCACTTATCATTTATATCATCGATACATACATTATTAGAAGAAAAGCACACTATAAGCAGCCAATAGTGGAATGAATAAAGAATGTTGTTAAAACACATATATATATGCGATAATAGCAAGAGCAATCAAATGACAATTCATATAAAAAGAATTAGTTCAGACATAGATAATAGTACCATATGAGCTGCTAATCAATCCCAATATCAATCGCTATTTGAAATTCTTCCTTCAACGCAGAAATACTTTCAAACAAAGACAATAGTGCACATTTGCATAAACACTTCCTTATCAAAATCAGAATGATTGGTCCAGTTTTATAAAAGAATATTCCTGAAGTACAATAGTGCAACTTCGGGGTTTAATTCATATACAAAACTTTACGACCCTTTCTAAATGCATGAAAGGGTCTATAAATACTACACTAAACTAAATATCTATGAAACTAAATTCCTACTTAATTGGTATCAATTGATGATAACTATCTCCTTTGCAGCGATCTGGCAGTCGGCGGCATGAATCATCATTCAGGTTGTTTGCCTTTAAACCTGAGCTGACTTATCGCAAGCATTGGCTCCACTTCGGGTGGTCTGTTGAGGTGAGAATTGAGTTGGGCGGCATAGGTGGCATCCTGAATATCGGGAATAATATACTTGATTGCATCTGTAAGGCATTTGAGGGCGGCTCTCTGGTTGTGCGGCTTGACTAAAAAGAACCAATAGGCGTCCCATGTCAAACTGTTAATTCCTGCAATTAACCTTCCATTTTTCTCTAGCTCCGGGTAACATGACTGCTCCAATATTTTCGCTGCTGTTAATTTTCCTGGAGTACACTGAGAGATCATGTTAGACAAGTAAAGAGTATTATTAACCAATTCAACCAAATTACTAGTGGTTGTTTTGCATCTTGATATCGCTCTTTCTGCCTTCATTAACTGAGACTGCCATTCTGTGAATAATATCTCTTTATGCGATTCTAAAATCCTTGGTAAATTAGCCACTTGTCCCTGATCGGTATCTTGCCATTCAAGAAAATTTGTCAATGTTTCTTCGGCTTGATCCAAGTCTGTTATATCCTTTTCCACTTTCTCACTTATTGATGTCGTTAAATCGCATAATGGTTCTGCCTGGGCGATTTGCTGACATAAAAGCTTTATCTGATTTATCAATCCCTTATTTAGTTGTAATTCCTCTGCTTTGAATTCATTTATCTGTGGAAGCTTCTTTCTTTGCTCTAGCTGGGCTGATAACTAAGCAATCTCCTCATCTTTTGACTTCAACATTTGTTCATTTGATGCTTTTAGTTGTGCCAATGCCTCAGATAGTTGCTTCTGCTTTTGAACTGCGCTGTCATCAATTCTCTGTTTCTCTTCCTGCAATTGTTTAGTCAATTGATTATTTATTTGTTTTTGTACTCCCAATTGCTTTTCTGCCTGCTCGACCTTTTGCTATGCTTCCGATAGTTGCGTTTGTAGAGAAAAGATGTCCTGGTCTTTTGTCTTCAATAAACTGCTCACCTCTGATGCTTTGTCTATTGTTGCCGCCAAATAGGCTCCAGCATATTGTGATAGTTTAGTTAAATCATCAGAGGGGTAAAATTCCTCTTTCCAAAGCACATTGCCCGTCACTTTTTGTTCTGGGAATAAAGAAGGTTGATCAGTCCTCCTCCTCTTCCTCTGTCGTTTCACCACGGCTTTGTGTCTTAGGCTATAGAAGACGTCTAAGGGAGGAATCTCTTCAATCTGCAAAACAACCTGGTCGGAAGGATCCTTTGGGATTATTTCTGCTTCTTTTGACTTGGGTGGGTCGTTGGTTTCACCTGAAACTTGCTTTGAAGTCGCCTCTTGTGTATTGACCTCTTTTGATGTCTCGTCATCTTTAGAGCATTCAAGATTGCCGATAATTGAATTGAATTGTTGCCATTCCTGGAGCTATTTCGGGTCAATTTGAGTATTTTCATTTATATTCATGTTGCTTTGTTCCTGCTCTTTCGCCTGGGTCTCCTCTTGTCTTTTCTCATGCACTTCTTCCTGTTGCTTTGATGTAACAGGAGGTTCCTTAATAAGTCGCTGCTCAGGCTCACTTGATTCTATTGTTGGTGTTGTTGCTAACAGATCTAGAGGCAGAGTTTGCAACCTCTGTTCTCTAAGTCTGTTGAATTCAACTAATCCTTCATCTTTGTATTCAATTATAGCGAGCGATCTAACTTGGTACATTGACTCGGCCGATGAGAACAAGTCCTCGAACCTATCTTCTTTATGCTTGAACTTGGTCAATTTGGCCTGTTCGAGTGCATTATAGGCGACTTTGCATGGATCAAATCGCCTACTAGGGAGAGTTGCCAAAGTTAATGCCTTCATTTTTTCAGCTTCCTTCTCTGCATGTTTGAAATCATGTAGAGTGTAGATACCACATCTCAAGGAAAAAGGGGGCCAGACCTACTTCTTATTCTTCTTTAGAGTTTGTGTAACTCCATCGGAGATAATCTGATAGGCTATCTCCCTGGCCAGCAGTTTATCAGGTATGTACAAAGGAAGAATGTGAGGTTTGGCTTGACTGCCAAAAAAATCTGATATAGGTGAACTTTTCCTCCCCGAACCAACTTCCTATTGATGTTAAATCAATCCCTGCTTGGTAGGAAATCTTAGGGGTAGGCTTATTAAAAATAGAATGATGAATGGGCAGCATGAAGCCATTGCAGATTTGGTATGAATGGTGCTTGTAGTTGGTTTTCCACAATTTCTGATGGTATATGTGAATGGGTGTGGGGTCTTGCGACGTCCACCTCCATTCGAGCACAAGAAATTCAGATTTGAAACACATGATGTCTAGCATATAAGTGCTATAGTAGAATGGGGGAATGAGCCTTTCAGTGACGCGGGACTTGGTTCTAAAATCAAGAACTGCGGTTGCTAACTTATCGGACAGTATAGTTGCCCAATCCATTATTTCACCATTACATGCCGCTTCTATCAATGGAACCATTTCTATAGTAAAATTAGCGGAATCATGTAACCCGCACAACCTACACATCATTATCCCAGCATAGCAATAAGGAGAGCATAGAGAATCGACTGAGTACTTACCTGAAGATTCAAGCTTGTGTTTTGCTGGATTTTTCCTCCAATCTCGAATGGGTTCAGATTCAGTCTCGTTCTCAGCTCGGAATTTCTCCAGAAATGCCGTGTTATACTTCTTCTCTGGCATAGGTAAATGATACATTTGCCTCAAATCCTTAGCTTGAAAGGAATAAAAAATTCTCCCATCTCTGGTGCTGAAGGTTCTGTCTGTGATTGGGATTTCTTGAATTGCCCATCTCACCACATCTGTATATGGGAGGATTTGTTCCCGAGTTGCTATCCGATGAAGAAAAGAGTTGGCTAAGTCCTTTAGATTAGCATCAGATTTGCGAGTGCTATCTGCTGAGGCTTGTACTACTGTCATCATTGGCCCTTCGGCTTCAATCAAATTATAGGTACCTTGCCAAGTAGTTCTGGCGAGTCTTAGGCATGTAGTATCCGATATCAATCCTTTCTTTTTAGTTCCTGGATCAACGATGAGTTGCCCTTTGGCCGGCGAAGCGGAAGCAATTGCAGTTTTCTTAGACTTCTTCCCCATTCTGCTTGAAGCTGTTACTTCGGAAGAATTCTGCACAGGAATGATAATGAACGTAATACAGAAAATTGATAGCGCAAATCGAATATGAAAGATATATATCGATAAATGCATGGTGAATGGTAACTAACTTAAGGTGGCTTCGGATATAATCTGCGAAAATATTTTAGGCTTACTATTTCATTAAATGGTCGTTAAGACCTGTCAATCCTTTAAATGCCCATCATTTCGATTATTGGCCGAATGATTTATTTGAAGCGTGCCTTGGATGTTTTGGCGGTTGAGCATGGATGAATGGCTCTTTGGAAGATAAGGATTTTAATAGGAATTAATCGTAATAAACCCGCTTTATGATTTTCTTTGAAATTTGTGCTTTTGGCTTTATCGCTATCAGGCATCGGGGAAATCTTAAATCGTTATACCGGTTGCATTTGGAATCCCCGATCGCCGATAGCGATATCGCATTGCGTCGGGAGTATTGACTGGGGCACTTTAAAAGCATGCATTGTAAATCGCCGATTGCCAATAGCGATATCACATCGCGTCGGAGTGAAAAGGAGTTTTATTGCACCAACTTATTATTGCTGATATCCGATAGCCTATTTCGCATCGGAGAAAACCAATGGGTCCTTAAGTTGTGTTTCCCTTGTCATTGCGATCTACGATCTTGCGATCGATTTATCGCAATGATAAAAGATTAATCATTTATACATAAGGCCTTTGATTGGTTTATGAAAAAGTTTTAGTAATGTTTTATTTTATTATTTCGGACCCTTTTGAATAAGACTAAGTTGATACCAATTAAAATTAAAAAGGGACCCATTTCACATTATAGTTTTGGGATAATAATGATATGAAATGGGGGTTTGTTGTAGGCCACAACAATTGGCGATTTGCTGGAAGAAACAATTATCTCTCAAAAGTATGGAAATACTTAAACATTTTCGAAATAGAAATTTCATCAAAGGGGAAAATTCTAATATAACTAGGTATATATGCATTCCAAATAAAATGAAACTATCTTTGCTAATCCCCTCTCTTGTTCAAAATTAGATACATTCTAATTTTTAAATTGGCCTCTATTGGTTATTAATGATAAAACAGAAAACCTTTCCAATTCAGCAGTTAGAATTAACTCCTTTGTCATAGGTAGAGCCTCTGCTGCCAGCAAACGTCCATAGTTTCGACAGGGATACCTTTTAACCATGTCATTGTCCATTGTCCGATTCATCTCAGAGTATGACTAACAGAATGAATTCAAAACATGTTTTTCACATTTTTCATTTCTTTTCTATTTTTTTGTTATTTTGTAAGATAAAAAACCATTGTCCTGGTTTGGTGGCCAGCTGAGTGACAATGCCATTCACTGGTAGTAATTTAACCGAACAAGCTGGCTCGTGATGAGACCCCTTGTCTTATAATTAAAGCCATTACCCTATTTTGGTATGTAGTATTGGTAATGTCGGCTAAACTATTTCCCTATGAACATGGTAAGCAGGCTTGTAATAAGACCTCTTATCTTTTATATCTAGTATTTTTGGAATTACATTATGAGTAATCACAAACTTTGGTAAGTGGGATAGACAATTTCCTCCTTAAGAGAAGATGGATGACAAGGAAAGAGTTGGAGATGCTGAAATTGGATTAGCTTCTATTTTGATATTGATAACCTTCCCGTGACCAATTTTAAAAATCTAAAAAGGTTTACAATATTTATAAACTTTGAGAGGAGTTCATTAAGATTGCAGTGTAGTTTCAGAATGCAATTATATCTAATTTCCTAGAAATCATTTCTTTTGTTTAAGACTTCTATTTATTTAAAAGTAAATATCACACTACTTGTTTTGAGAAACTCTTTGAATACAGCAAAGGTCAAATAGAAGGTACCTTACAGTTTTATTTTCTAATGCTGCTACAAACTACAAAAATGTTATTAAAAGGAGAAGGGGTTACCTCCTCAATTGAAAATTTTCTTTAAGATAAGACCATTAACAGGGAGAGAATCTCTCAACCCTGATAAATCTTGTAGTATGAAGGTCGAATGGCCTATCTTTTCACAGACCTGAAATGGTCCAAGCCACATCTTCTGAAACTTGGTGTGTTTTCCCTTATCTTCATGGGCTTTCTCCCATTTCAAGACTAAATCACCGACTTGAAATTGTTTGGAACCAGATGAAATTGAATCAAATGATGACTTGATGATCTGCTGATGTTTCGCATGAATG
>APFE031173637.1:26198-52353 GCA_000404065.3 Pinus taeda | reverse complement strand
GATAACCTAGTGGGGTCTCCCCATATACTCGATGGTACATGGGAGCACAAGTCCGTACTAGACCACAATTGAGTCACAAAAGGAGGAATCACCCAACCTTGAGTGGAAAAAAAAGTGACTAGGTTTAATGACACCGGAGCACGTCTTTAGCCTAGACCTCTAAAAAGTGTGCGTTATGTTCCAATGCATTGTTAGATTCATTCGGTTTATTTTAAAGTTGATCTTGTATTATGTTTCAATTTTCAGGCCTTACCGTATGTAATCTCTCAAAATTCCCTAAATGAAAACTATATGCCAAAATATGTTATTTCATTCGATGAATGCTAGTTACGAGAGGGTTTGAGAGCTTTCATGCAAACGAAATGATCACAAAACAACAAAGAACTTCCCTAATGCAGCTAATGGAAATTAACAAACTTTTCTTTAAGATCACTAATCACTTATCAAAATGAAAAGTTCTAATTCTTATTAACTAATCCAAAGAGAAAGAGATTTTTTCTTTTTGTTGATGGAAAAAATGCACTAAACAACTTTGAGAAATGATAACAAACAAATTCTATTCAATACAAGCACATTTAGTTCCATAATCACAAATCAAACCTCCAAAGAATGAGAAAGATCCCAAAGATACCAATGAGTTGTGTAATCTAGGCTCAAAGTGAGACGAAGCGGAATTCAAGTGAATACAAAGCAAGTCACCCAAATAATGCAATAAAACGATTTACAACCACCAAACAAGTGCAAGGGAGTAAGCAAAGAGTCGACTGGACCACTAGAAGATCAAAACACCCGAGGAAGGCTCGACACACAAGGCCACTAGATGCCCTAGGGCTAGAAATGTGAAATCGATGGAAAAAAACAAACACCCAAAGGGTAACGATCAAAGCCAGTAAAATCACACTCCAACACATTAAAGTAGTCTAAAAAAAGTATCGAGAACAAAAACCAAGCTCAGAGGGCTCACAACCAAGCAAACTTCAAAAGTTCCCAGGCCTGGCATGACTGTCAGGTTGCAACTAGTGCCTTTCAGGGGTTGGCACAGGTTGTTAATGAGCAACTAGCGCCAACTGGCGCGACTGTAACACTATAAAAGAGTGCGAGCCGAGCTTTCTATGGAAAAATAAAAAAAAAAACTAGCCAAAGCTAAGTCAACAATACCCAGGTATACCAAGGGGCAAGAAGCAACACAGGGACTCAACCCAGAAGGCTAACCAAGCAGGAGAAACCAAGAAACAAGGCAAGTTCCAAGTCGTTCAGTTCGTAAACCAAACTGGAGATGGACTGAAGTGGTGTTGATCTACTTCGCTAATGCGGAACAATAGCGTTTCGAAGGCTATCTGGCCGTACTTCAGGCTCCATCTAAAGTTTACAAATCAAACAACAAGACAAGACAAACAACAAGACAAAAAGCCAACTCCCCAGTGGAGTCGCCAAATTGTTGTGGAGGTAAATCCCCTTTGCAGACAGAGGCGATCCGAGTACTAGCCCAAATGGGGTCTAGCAACAATCAAACAAAGCTAACACGTAGGTTCCTAATTGCAAATTAAAGACCGATGATGAGGGCCTACCTGGAATCCAACGCTAGTACTTTTAGAAGAGTCGACGCTCCCATTCCTTCACTCTGGCCATTCACAATCCCCATGATCCTCGTGAACGGACACCTGCACATGCAAAGAACGATACAAATACAAGCATGAAATCCAATATGCAGCTATATATCAGTCAGAAATGATATAACTCAAACATCATTACAAAGACAATAAGAGTGGAACCATAATGATAGTCGTCTATTATTGATAAACAAAGAAGAATACAACCATAGTTCTGATGTCAAATCCTCCTTTGGCTGGGTGATCAGTAGCACATGCCCGTGCAAAGCTTGTGGGAATGGAAAAAAGCCTCTCTCCCTTGGTTACTTGGACAAGAATCTCCTCACTTTAGATTTAGCCTTATGGGAATGAAGAAGGCTTCTTGCAGCATGAACTTAGCAATTCTCAGACTTTGGGACTTAGAATTTGGAACTAGGAACTAGCTTGTCAAAGGAAAAAGGACAAGCTTTTATAGATAGAGGGGAAGGAGTTAGGATTTCCACAATATTCATGGGTTTGGCTTTATCACTAAGAAGCTTCCATGAGAAGGTGGAAAACAACTTCCCTTCTATGGGGATTCGAAGCCAAACTGAACCAACTCAAGATGGAATCAGTTCATGAATGGGTTAGGAAGAACCTTTGTAAGTTAGTTCGTTAAAAAATTTACACAACTGGGCTGGCGAGAGTGTGAATCTGAGTCAAAGCGCTAGCTGGTGCGCCCTCTTTGGAGGGTTTTCCCCATTGGCGCGATTGATACACAGTGAAACCGCGCCAATGGAAAAAGGGCTATTTCTATGGGTATTTTGCAGAAGGTGTCTTCAGGGCATATGAAGTACATGCTCAAAGGGATACAATGCAAGTGTTTCCAGGTCATGTCACTTCTCGCAGGTCCCAGAACGAGTCCGCCAAAGATGCAGGAGAGGGGGTAACGGGGACAGTGACAAATTGCTGTGTAACAATGTGAACCTCACTTCTCGCAAGACAAAGCAGACCACTCTCCTGTGTTGACAAGAAAGAGTTGAGGATATTTAAGATAAAGGCAACCGAGCCATCATACCAGATGGGATTCCCACACCAAACAGTGTGAGGTCTAGTTGGGACTTCATACCAGGGTGACCCCCTAAATGTTGGCGGGTCCAGCACCGTAAATAGATTCTTCTTTATAACCTACATTTCTTGCTCCATGTCTACCAACATGTCTGGTCCAATAAGTACCATGTTCACTGGATCACTCCAACTGATGGGAGTGTTACAACTCTTCCCATACAGTGCCTCAAAAGGGCTCATCCTTAATGACTCCTGGTAACCATTTTTGTATGCAAACTTAGCCAATGGAAGATACTCCTCCCAATTCCTCTATTGGTGCATCACCTACATCCTCAACATATCCTCCATTATCTTGATGACCCTGTTTATCTATCCATCTATCTGCGAATGATAAGTTGTGTTGAAGGTCAACTCTATACCCAAACCTACAAATAGCTCCTTCCATAACTTGGAAGTGAATTTGCATCCTTGTCTGACGCAATCTTCTTTAGAACACCATGTAATCTCATTATCTCTCTGGTGAACACCTGTGCTAAGTTACTCACTAGTTGAATATGTAGTGTTTACTGGAATGAAGTGAGCTACCTTGCTCAACCTATCAAACACCACCATAATATAATCATGTTGCTTTACTGTGCTCGGAAGACCTATAATGCAATATACAGAAATGACCTCCCATTTCCATTCTAGAATTTCCATAGGCTGTAGTAAACCACATTGATGCTTACATTTGACCTTGACCTGCTGACAATCTAAACATCTAGCCATGAACTTTATGATTCCTTCTTAAGATTCGGCTAATAATAGAACTTCTTTACCACCATCAACGTCTTCTAATATCCTATATGACCCAAGTATGGCTTGGTGTGAAACTCTCTCAAGGTAAGCTTCTTGAGCTCACTACAATTCGGGACATAGATCATGTCTCTAAATCTCAACAAACCATCTGTTGTGAGATGATAGTCTGCATCCTGATCACTTGTACCTGCACCTGCACCTGTATCTGTGCTCACTGTAACTTGTGCATTATATCCATGTATTTGTCATCCCGTTGTCCTTCCTGTAAGATCCTATCATGTAACTTTGTCCCATCAGAGCCCATAGCTACTATATGATTTACCTGTACCTTCATGCTAAGAGAATCTGCAACTCAATTCTCCTTCCCTTTTATGTATCTGATCTCAAAGTAGAACTCACACAGGGTAGCCAGCCATATCACTTGCGTGGCATTTAGATTCAGTTAATCAAACAAATACCTCAACCCATTGTGATCACTCATCAATGTAAACCTCCAACTAAGAAGATAATGTCTCCACATCTTTAATGCATGTATTATTGTTTCCAGCTCAAGATCATGCATTGGGTAGTCCTTATCATGCTCATTCAGTTTTTATGACTCATAATACACTATCTATCCTTCTTGCATGAGATCTCCACCAATTCCTCTCTTGCAATCATCTGTACATACTACAAACTCCTTATTCAGATTCAGAATCTTTAGCATTTGTGCATGTGTCAACAACTTCTTAAGTGACTCAAAACTAGCCTCACACTCCTTTATCCATTCAAAATTCTTACCTTTCTGTTGAAATGATGTGATAGGATATGCAATGCATGAGAAGTTCCTGATGAACCTCCTATAGTAACCTTCCAATCCCATCAATGATCTCACCTCATACACATTCTTAGGATTTTCCCACTCCATGATAGCCCTTATCTTTTCTGGATCCATGCTATGCCATCCTTGGAGACAACATGCCCCAAGTAATGTACCTTAGTCTAAAAGAAGCTTCACTTGCTAAGTTTAGCATACAATTGATGCTCTCTTAGCAGTCTCAACACTACTACTAAATGCTTAGCATGTTCTTCCTCATTCTTAGAATATACCAGTATGTCATCAATGAACACAATAACAAACTTATCCAGATAAGGATACAAAACACTATTCATCAAACACATAAATGTAGTTGGAGTATTAGTAAAATTTAATGGAACAACAAAAAACTGATAATGCCCATACCTGGTCCACAATCTTGAAGATATCGTCTTCCTTGATGTGTACCTGATGGCATCTCGATCTAAGGTCGATCTCAGAGAACATTGTTGCTCCCTTCAACTCATCAAACAAATCATCAATCCTTGGAAAAGGGTACATGTTCTTGACTGGTACTTTTTTCAACTGTCAGTAATCGTTGAACAATCTAAGAGGACCATATTTCTTCTTTACGAAAAATTTTGGTGTGCCCCAAGGCAATAGACTGAGCCCAATGTATCCCTTGTACAACATTTCCTTCAGCTACAACATTAACTCAACCATCTTAGGTGTGCTCATCATGTAAGGTGTTTTTGATGCTTGAGTTGCCCCTAGCACAAACTCAATAGAAAATTCTACCTCCTTATGAGGTGGAAACTTTGTAATGTCCTCAGGAAATACATCCTAAAACTAATGCAAAACAGGGTATTTTCTCTTCACATCGACATCCTCAACCTCCTTACCCTTGTCACTAGAAATGTGTACTGCAAACATCACACGAACCTTTTTGAAACTACGCTTAGGCTACATAGTGGTAACCATCCTCACTAATGTAGGCTTCTTCTTCGCCCACAAAGTTTTTTTCCCCACTATCATCCACACACTAAATGGCCTTGTTGAAGAAATCCACTTTGGTTTTGTGAAGGTATAGCCAATCCATACCCACACGCATACTATATGATCCCAATGGCAATACATTCAAATGTGTTATTGTAGGCATACCATTTAACTCAAATGCACAAGTTCTCACCCAAAGGTGAACTTTCTTATTCACACCGATAGCCAATTGTACCGACTAAGATTCTGCATGCACTTCTTTTCTCAACCCATGCTTATCCACCAGGTCATGATTAATATAACTATAGTTAGATCCAAGGCCAATAAAAATAGAAACAACTTGATCACAAATCTTACCTTCCATCTCAATGATTGATACCTGATGGTTCACCTACCTGTTGTCCATAAGTGCATAGATATGAGGACTTTTATGACCAACATCACCAACTATATTTGCATCTTGAGCATTGTAGATATGGGTTCTACCACCACTCTGATATTGTGGACAATCCGTCTTTTAATGATCCTTACCACATATCCAACATTGGAATGTCTCCCTAGCACTACCTCTAGCCTGGTGCTCTCCACATCCCTCCTCAGCTGCATTGAGTCTCTTGTAAGGAGTTGCATTTTCTTTCTCACTTGCATCTTGAGGCCTTCCTCTCTTTGGTGTCCATTTTCTTCTATATTTCTCATTTCTTTTCAAGCCATGCTTAGGCTCAACTTTGCGCTTTGATTGCTCATAACAATGTTTCAACTTTTGGATGGCCTCCTCCAATGATCTAGGCTCATCGAACTCAATCTGGTCTTTATATGCAACTGGCGGTCCATTGATGAATCTCTGAACCTTGGCCTTGTCCTCCCTGATATAAGGCACATATCTCAAAATCTCTACAAATATGCTAGTATACTCATCATCTGTCATAGAACCCATCCACAATTCATAAAACACATTAGCTCTGTCATCATAGTACCTCTTAGTCAAGTACTTCTTCTTGAAGAGCCTTTCAAATGCATGCCAAGTCAAATATTCCTCATGTATACCTTTGACATTCTTCATGTCTCCCCACAAAATATCTGCTTTACCTTTGAGACTGAAAGTGGCTATATTTGGTTTCAATTTTTCTAAATAATCATGCAATCAGAAGAATTTCTTCATACCAAGCATCCATGCTTTTGTACCCTATTATTTCTTCATCTCTCCATCAAAGGTAGGTGGATTTTCGTTATTAAACTTATCTGGAAAGTATCCCCTATCACTTCTCCTATAAGGATGATAACAATGACGATCATGATTCCTATCAGAACCAGAACTGGAATAATACCTGTGTCGATCACCTCTCCTATTTGGAGTGTCGAACAACCTTCCCTATTAGATCATGTCATATCTATCTGACTTGTATCTACTAGAATAACTACTTCCATATGCCCCATTAGTTCTATCCTCATGCCCATGGCTGATCCGAAGTCGTCCCTATCACTGCAAATATGACAAAGTCTGAAGTAGTATCTCATTCACCTCTTCTTATTCTCTTGTGCCTACATGATTTTGTCATTGTATACTTTGCAACTCCTTATTTCTTCCTTCAGGATTCACAATATGTCTATGAAATCATAAGAATTCCCCACACCATGTTGCCCATCTATTTCATAGGGAGATTCTATGTATTCTACCACCTTACTAGCCATCTGATCTCTTTCCTGCAAGTCATACTATGTTAGCTAAACCAAATCACAATAAAAAAAACGCACCTTAGCATAAGTTTGGGAGGATACCTTGTCTACAATATCATCAAATCAACGTGCTACATGTATAACATAACCATAACAACATATATGCATATATCAAATAAGTGTATCAACACATAAACATCATTCTAGCTAGGGCCTGGTCACCAATGCAAGGCCATATCAACAATGCATGCCATTACTCCATTTCACACATATCTACATGCAACTATGAACATGAATAAGCAATTCCTAATCAACTACACATACTTATGAATGCATGTAGTCAAGAATAAGTGGTCAATTCTTGTAATCAACCTACAAGATTGATACATGTAATCAAAATATTCAGGAATGCACCTGAAATACAAGGGTGTAGCCAAGTGACATAATCAGCATGTAAGTGAAATATAACCTATGCAACCATTGATATACTTTTGATGATGCATCCCACAAAATCACATCAATTTCCTCATGACAACCTTACTACAATCATGATCAACATGATGCAATGAAACAAGCACATGGAATGCAAGTGTAAGAGACACATGTGCAACTGACATGCATGCATGATCATTTACCCAAGGAGAGTGCAACCATGATCTAATACTAGTCCCTAACACCCTCTCCTCCTAGGTCCATCCAAGAAATTGTCTAGTCGGGGTAAGCATGCAAAGAGAGAGGCTACTATAAGGGATTCAATTTCGTTGGTGAGCTTAAGGAAATGGAACCAATGGAACATTTCAAACAACCCATCCACATCAGCAAACACACCCTCAGGAGACATGTCAGCCACTCAGACATCTTGTCCCTGAGTCCTACTGATGATTTAAGCCTTTTAAACCTTGATCTATCTCATGCTATAGGCAATACAATGATCAAAGCCAATTTTTCTCTCATAGTCCTATGTGCTGGCGTCATTGGAATTTTCCAACAGACACATTTTAGCGTCCCTAAGATTTGAGCCATGTTTCTAGCCCATAATCTTTTCCACTGCCCAGAACTTGTTATAACCTTCAAAATCCATCAAAGACATGATGACAATATAAACAAGTCAAAAATAAACCTCAAGACTAGGCCTGCGCATCCCCAACCGATGCAATCTATAGGTCTAGTATATAAGATAGAGCATAAATGACTGAAAGAACTTATGAAACATAACCAGAAGGATCACCTCCTTCTCCATTGGACTATTATATCATCAATTAGGTCTTGCATCCATCCATTTAACAATTACAAGTAAATGCATGAAATAACCATGACATGAACCAATCATTTAACCATGCTTGTAACCAACATAAAACCATATAAATATCATAGATATAAAAGCCATTAAAACCACATATAAACCAATGAGAAAGTAAGAGAACTTAGGTTTTATTAATCATAGGAAAATCTGACCAAATTTGGGACTTCCATGTGCCACACAGCCATAGACATGGCTGAACCAAATCTCTCTTTTAGCCAGTGACCCCCGTGCCATATTCCAAGTCTGAATGTGGAATCTCATAGAACAACCAATCCAAGCACAACCAAGGGAATGCAAAGGTTAAACCACCTTCACCCTCACAAAACCCTGGTCACACCAAAACTGGTGCTCCGATCACAACTGAACCGTACTTGGAATTCCATCCAAAATCCATCTATATCCTTAAAGAATTTTCCATCTCCTTTTCTCTTAGGCTTTACTGCAATCCAATCCCAGACCACTAGGCCCTAAACCAAGACCAATCTCTCACACTTTACTCTAATCAAAACTTGCATCACAAGGCCCTAAAATAAGACTTCTCCATCAATCTTTAGCTTGTATCCCACCAAAATTGGTCAAGGGATTCCTAGGCCTTTGGTAATGAACCTTGATACCACCTCCGTCCTGGATTCTGAAATCCATCCAAGAAACCAAAGCTCAAAACTAAGATAAAGATCCCAACATACCATGGCATCTGGAAAAAGGCAAGGCTAGGCTGAAAACCATTGTCATAACCTGGAAAAACCATGCCACAGACAGCAAGAGAACCATACACCAACATGAAAAGCCATGCATGTCCAAACCAACTAGGAAATCACACATGAAAAAGGTTACCTTCAAGTATTCTTATTGAAGCTACTTGATCCTTCTCTTCTTCCTTGGTCGTTGCTTTTGTTCCTTTCCCTTTGGTTTCTTTTCCTTGATCCAAAGCTAGAGTGCTCCAAGAAACTCTAAGTGACCAAGAGTAAGAGAGAGAGAATAATGAAAAAGATCCAAACTTGAACTGATAAAAGGTTACTAATTGATCCTTCGAATCATTTTTATTAATGAGGCCTATGTTTCTTCATTTTCCATTATTTTCCTTCAATTTCCTCCTCACGTGCAACATGTCACCTTTCACCTTAACTTTCTCCTAATTTCCTTTATTCTAATAAATAAATGTTCCAAAACCTCCTTTTTCCTTTTAATTCCTTTGCCTTAGCCTTTGCCAATTTTCCTTAGCCAAAACACACATCCAATTATTCCCACTAGGATATCTTTACCCAACATTCAACTTGGAATAAGAGTCCCTTAACTGTGGTCTTATTTTTCCTTTATTAACTTTTATTGCATGCAATCTTCACGAGGGCTGTTACAAAAATACAAAATAATCTGACGGTCTAGCTGATGTAGTCCACCTCACAACTGCTTTGTCATACCCTATAACTTATTGGTCCTTCTACTCCAAATGTTCTCACTAGCTTCCACTTAGTCCATCAAGGAACAACTCATAGAGACTCCACGAGGGATTCCCTTTATCATTGTTGCAAGTCACTTCTGCTACAATGAGATTTGGCTCATCCAATTGGCTCTTCTAGGTTGGCCAATACCTAAGCTCCAACACTTCCTTCTTAGTAGTATATTTTGTCCATCAAAGAGCTACTAAGGCCTCCAACAACTTCACCCACCTTTAGCTATGAAACTCCCTTTATGACTATTGATCAAGGGCTACTTTAGACATCTACATGTTTCCCTCCAACAATCCAAAGATTCCCAATACCTCTATCAAAACTCACTATATAATCTACTCCTAGGTTAGAGCTACAAACCATCCACGTTTTTCCAACCACTTGGCTTCTATAGGCTATTGTTTGACTAGCATATACTCGGAATTCGATGATTCTTGATGCATTGGATTCATCTCATTATCATCTATCATCTCCATCCAACACGTGTCACATGTGCCTCATGGATTCACATCCACAAGCTCGGGTGCAAAGCCCACACCTTGGGTTTGAAGCCCATAATTCCCTATTGTGGCACTCCAACCTCCAAACCCTAATCCCTAGGGCTTGGAGTACCTCCCAAGATGCGAAAAATCAACACTCCCTATTAGCTTGGGAGGTACTTCTAAGACTAGGAATTATCTCATCATCATCATCATCATTGCTTGCAACACTCACCCAACTCTTGACAATCACAATTGAAAAAATACTTGTAGTGTCAATTATGCCTCTCTCAGAAGTTTCATTGTCATTGGAACCATCATGCTTCTTCTTGTTCTCCTAAAATGTTTTCCACTCTCTCCATTATTCCTTCTTGGAAGCTATAGGAGCACCCTTGATCCCCACTGACCACATGCTCTTCTTGGGCTACAAAGTCTCCTTCTGAATCTTAAAAATTCCTCTATAACTCGACTTCCTCTAAGCCTCTAGAACCTAGATCTTCTTTTCTAGAACTTGTACCTTCTCCTCTAAAGATTGCACCTACAACTACTTCTCTGGAACCTACGCCCGATCCTCCTACTTCTTCTTCCCATGATCCATAGGATTTCCTATCAGACTGTATATACCATGCTCTCTAACTCCAACTACAATACTTGTGGTGATAGAGCCTCTAGGCTTGAGTCTTTCCTTCCCACTCTAGAACAAGACCTCAAACCCCTTCTCCTAAATCGTTGAGATAAATACACACTATATCTGAGCCCTGGTACAAATAGTACATCCTCGACTTGCATCACCTTTACTGAATCCATCCTGAATGGCACAACTCTTGATCCTCAGATCTCCTTCCAAATATTTTCACCCAAAAGCATGTGCAACTTCAGCTCCCACTCAGCTAGAGTCTTGAATACCTCCTTTGACCCTGCCATATGTTTCGATGCCCCACTATCCACATTCCATGCAACCTCATCGATCATACCCTGTGAGAAATGAGAGATCAAGGCAAATTCCTCCTACTCCAATCTCCTAATGAGATCATCTATCTGAGTAGAAGTGGAAATCCCAGTCTTGTCATATATAGTCTTCTTCTTCTTCTTATCATGTACAATATTCTTCTTCATCATACATCTCATCAAAAAATAACCCATCTTGCGAGAGTGGAAACACTTGATCTTACTCAAGTCCTTCTTTTACTTTCCCTTCATTCATGCTGCAAGTTCCACATCATCATCTGAAGCCTTCTTCTTCGTATGAAGAGCCTTGTCTTGCAGCTCTTCCTGAGTGAAGTCATCCCACAACCTATTCTATTCTACCAACTTCTCTCTGGCAATGATCGCCTTGATGAAGGGCTTCAATTCTTTGGTGAACCCTACCAAAGGAATCCTCACTATATCAGAATCTGAAATAGTCACACTAACGTTTTCAAGCTCATCTTCGACCTTAGACAACCTCGTCATAAACGAAGTCACTCCTTCACCCTGCAACATCTTGGTAGACTTCAACTTATCCTCCAATACTAGTAGCTAGTTCTCGTTCTTATTCTAGAATAAATTCTAAAGAGCCACCCACATATCATGTATAGTGTTCATCCTGGACAAATGAGGTATTAGGGGATCCTCCAAGCCATCTAAGATGATGAATCTCACCTTTGTATCCAATTCCTTGTACACTTCCAGCTTCTTAGGGTCAGTCGACTTCCTGATCTCTTTCTTGGCAAACTCCCAGATCCTATTGAACCGCAAGACTAACTTAATCCTTTCCTATGATGGACTATAGTTGGAAAACCCTTCCAACTTGTCCTCATACCAAAGACAAACCTATAATTTTGACATTGTAGTGAGCCCCTCACCTACAATGTGATCAACTCCCTCTTAAATTGTACTTTGTTGTGCATACTTTGATACATTTTCTCTCAAAGTAGCTCATAAACACTCTAAAACCATGTTGAATCTCCACGATATTGGTGTTTAGGATAGAATCTTAGATCACTGATGCTACCAAACCAAGAATCTCAACAAAGCTACTTTGAACAACAAAATATAAAAAACACTAAATCTATTAAGGTACAAAATATACACAAATTTTTATAATTTTATACAAGTATGTACAACAACCCAATCTTCGTTATATTAATCAAAATGAATAATACAACAATCTAGGGCACCCATATTAGGGATAATGGCCCTCAATTATCCATAAGTATAATAATAAAAATGCAAGATAATCTGACAGTCTAGTTGATGTAGTGCACCTCATAGCTACTTTGTCATATCCTGTAACCTGTTGATCCTACTCACAATCTGCTCACTAGTTGCACCGTAGTCCATCAAGGAAAAACAAATAGAGACTTTAGGAGGGCTGCCTGCTATCATTGTTACAATTATCTCCTACTACATTGAACTTTGGCTCATCTAATGCACTTTTAGATGATTACAAATGAACTCCAACACCTTTTATTGATACCAAAGATAAGGGATCCCAAACAACATGTCTTTTGGCACATTCATTCTCAAGCCTCCATGACTTATGTGCCAAAAACCTATCCTTAAGCTTAAAAAATTCATATCTCCACATAGACAACTATAAATTTGATGATTCTTGATGCATTAGATTTGTCTCGTCACCCTCTATCAATGTCCATCCATCAAATGTCTAGTGGGACACACGGATTCACACCCACAAGCTCGGGTGCAAAGTCCACACCATGGGTTCCAAGCCCACAATGCCCAATTGTGGCGCTCCAACCTACAAACCCTAATCCCTAGGGCTTGGAGTACCTCCCGAGCTTCCAAGAAAGAGCACATGTCATGAACGCATATCTAATCATAAACTGATATTATTCATTTGAGAATCACGAAGAAGGCTCCAAGCCCTCTTTAACTAGTTGCAATAACACTTGTTAGTCGCTGCATTCATCAACCATTCTATAACTTATCAAAACATGTCAAGATCCATAGATATAATACATCATATAACCATCATATAAGAAACAAATAAATAACATAGAAACCATGGGAAATCATCCATAACATCACCATCATAATCAATATAAATGCTCATAGATCACAATAGGAAAATATTTCATATTAACATGCGAAAATGGCAATGAAGTCAAGGACTTCCATGTACCATCCGACCATAAATTGAGATGACCCAAATATTTCTTTCAACCAATCAACCCCCAGCACCATATTCCAAGCATGAATATGGTATCTCATCGAATAAACCAAAACAAAATCAAATCAAGGCTTCCAAAGGCCAAACCACCTCAACCCTCAACCAAGGTGATTCCACCTCAACGGTTTGGAAATTACTAACATCAACTAGATCAGTCTCTACCTAAGTTTTCTAGGGCTCCAAGAACTAGTAATTCAACCCATAACCTTCCAGGTCTCTAGAACATTTGTTCCGAACGCAGCTCCAGGGACTAGTAAGTAAACCCACTAAGGGCTCCATAGAATTTGTCCCAACCAATGATTCTAGGAACTAGTAACTCAAGCCAAGTTGTTCCAGTGATGCCAAAGCATTTGTTCTAACCCACAACCATAAGGAACCTAAGCAAAAATCAGAAAAAACAAGTGGAAGAAACCCACAAAACCATGGCTCTATAGGAAATGGCAAGGTAGGGCTAAAACCGCTATCGATACAGACAAATCTCCATGCCAATGAAAAAACATAAGCATAGAATCACATGCATATACTATGCATCCAAAAATCGACAAGGAAATCACACATGAAATTTGTTACTTCCAAAGTAATATTGTGGTAATTTAGTTAGCATCTGTTGATATTAAAATTTTAGATGAAGATAAGTGCATCAGTTTGTTGTGTTCTCTACCAGATTCGTGGGATAGTCTGGTTATTGCAATAAGTTTTTTTATTGCAATAAGTAGCAATGCAACTGCCTTGCAGTTTGATGAAATAGTCTCATCCTTGCTGACGGAGGAGATGAGATGAAAAAAATATGGAGAGCTAGAATGGTGATGCCTTGTTTGTACAAGGATGGTCCCATAACAGAAACAAAAATAAGTTGTCAAGTGGTAGATCTAAATTTAGAGGGAGATCTATATCTCTAGGAAAACCTATAAATGTGGTGTGCTGGAAATCTGGAAAGGAAGGGCACTACAAAAGGGACTGTAAATCTAAAGCTCCTGATAAAGGAAAGGGATCTGATGATGCTCCTTTTGCAGAGGTGAAAACCACCTTAGATGAAGGTGGGGATGTGTACTTGGCTTCTTCAACTATACATGTAGATCATGAGACATGGTTGATTGAATCAGGTGCATCCTTTCACTTCACTCCCCATAGAGAGTGGTTCTGTGAGTATGAGAAATACGATGGTGATGATGTCTTTTTAGGGGATGATAGGAAGGTTAGAATTGTTGGTCATGGAAAAGTAAAGTTGAAGTTGCAAGGTGGAAGGGTTAGAACACTTCTGAGTGTTCTGCATATTCCTGCATTGGCCAGAAATCTGATTTTTGTAAGCAATTTGGATGATGCAAGTGTAAAAAGAGTGTTCGAGAAGGATACTTGCAAGATGGTTCAGGGAGCACTGGTATTGATGCGAGGAGTTTAGGTTGGAACTCTGTACAAGCTGCAAGGTATCACAGTTGTTGATGGGTGCAACAGTTCTGTGGTTCCTGAAAGTGGAGCAGAAAATCTAGTGGTCTCTGGAGAGAAGACCATGTTGTGGCATCAAAGGCTTGGACATATTGGAGAGAAGGTAGAGTAATAGCTCCCTGGATTTTGATTTCTGTGAAAATTGTGTATATGGGAAGCAGAATCAGGTGAGCTTCCCCTCTGGTGGTAAGACGGCGAAACATATATTAGAGCTTGTGCATAGTGATGTGTTTGGACCTGTGAAGGTTCCATCATTGGGTAAGTCTATGTATTATGTGTCATTTATAAATGACTTCTCAAGGAATAAATGGATATATTTCCTTAAGAAGAAATATGAAGTCTTTGATAGGTTTAAAGAATTTAAGGCTCTGGTGGAAAACGAGACAGAGAAGAAGATAAAGGTGCTAAGGATAGATAATGGTGGAGAGTTTTGTAGTAAGGAGCTTGAAGAATTCTATAAGAAGTGTGGTATAGCACGGTAGAAGACTACTCCATATACACCTCAGCAAAATGGAGTTGCAAAAAGAATGAACAAGACGTTGATGGAAAGGGAAAGAAGCATGCTCAGTGGTCTCAGGTTAGGACATGAATTCTGGGTAGAGGTGGTGGATACAATGTGTTATCTAGTCAAGAGAACACCTTCATCAGCATTGGAGGATAAGACTCCAAAAGAGGTATGGACTGGTAAGAAACCCTCTCTTTCACATTTGAGGGTATTTGGATGTGATGCATGTGTACATGTTCTAAAGGAGAAATGAACCAAGTTGGACAATAAATCTGAAAAGTGCATCTTTATTGGGTATAAGGATGGTTTAAAGGGTTAAAATATTTGGAACCCAGTAACAAGGAAGGTTGTGTACAGTCAAGATGTTGTGTTTAGAGAGGTGAAAGATGTTATTAAACATGAAGTCCAACCAAAGGAAACTGGGAAGATAGAATTTTAGCTAAATGAGGAAGAATCAGACTCTACAACAGAGGAGGAATTAGAAGATGAAGAGCCACAAACTCTGGGTGTGAGAAGATCAGTTTGAGAAAGAAGGTAGCCAGAAAGGTATAGTCCATCTGCTTTCTGTTCAAATTTTTCTTTATCTATTACTAATGATGATCCTAGAACTGTGAAGGAAGCATCAGATTTAGAGGACGAAAAACTCTGGAAAGAGGCCATGGTTGACGAAATGGCATCTTTGCACAAAAATGAGTCTTGGGATCTAGTGGAGTTGTTGGCTAGAAGCAAAACCCGTTGGCAACAAATGGGTGTTCAAGAAGAGGACAAATGCAAAAGGAAATGTGGAGAAATACAAAGGTCGATTCATAGAAAAAGGTTATTCCCAGGTGCCAGGAGTTGATTTTGGTGATATGTTTTCTCCTGTTGCCAAGGTAACTTCTATTAGATTACTTTTATCTGTTGTTACTGCTTTTGATTTTGAGGTAGAATAGATGGATGTGAAGATAACATTTCTTCATAGGGATCCGGAGGAGGAAATCTACATGAAGCAACCTAAAGGCTTTTTGGTGAAGGGTAAGAAAGAACTAGTATGCAAGTTAAAGAAGTCTCTATATGGGTTAAAACAGCCACCAAGGGTGTGGTATCAAAAATTTGATACATTTATACAGGGACTTGGCTTCACCAGAAACAAAGCAGATTACTTTGTGTATTTTAAATTAATTGGTGATTGTGTTATTTATTTGGTCTTTTATGTGGATGATATGTTGCTGGTTGGAAATGACAGAAATTATCCAAGATTTGAAGACCCAATTGTCCTCCAAATTCAACATGAAATATCTTGGTGCTATAAACTATATTTTGGGCATGGGAATTAAAAGTGATTGGGCAAAGAGGAAGCTCTGGTTAAACCAGAGGAAGTATGTCGAGACAATATTTCAGAGATTTAATATGTAGGATAGTAAACTGGTGAAGGTTCCTATTCTTGTAGGTGTAAAGTTATCTGTTGAACAGTGTCCCAAGACATAAGAAGAGGAAGAGGACATGTCCCATGTTCCTTATGCAAGTGCAGACGGTAGCCTGATGTATGCAATGGTCTGTACTAGAACAGACATTGCACATGCTGTAGGAGTATTGACTACGTTTATGTCAAAACCAGGAAAGGAGCATTGGACAGCAGTGAAGCAGGTTTTCAGGTATTTGTGTGGCACCAGTGATTATGGTTTGTGCTACCAAGGAAGACCAAGATTGGACAGAGTGTTGGATATCCAGGGCTTTGTTGATGTAGACTGGGATGGAGATCTGGATCAGAGAAGATCTACAAGTGGGTATGTGTTTAACCTATTTGGAGGTGCAGTGAGTTGGATGAGTAAGAAACAATCTGTAGTGGCACTATCAACTACAAAGGTAGAGTACATGGCAGCCACTCATGCAAGCAAGGAAGCAGTTTGGTTGCAGAGATTGTGTTCAAGTATGGGGTTAGTATAGGGAGTTATAAGGATAGACTGTGACAACAAAAGTGTAATTTTCTTGGGAAAGAACCCTGCATATCATTCAAATACAAATCACATTGATGTTTAGTATCACTTTGTGAGGGATATGATAGAAGACAAAAAGTTGTTGCTGGTAAAGGTGGACACTTTGAAGAATACTGTAGATGCATTGACAAAATATGTGAGCTTTAAGAAGTTCTCTTGGTGTAGAGAAACAATGGGTGTTGCAGGGTTGGATAAATGACTAAGCTCTCTTGTGGCCCCCTGTGGAAAGAAAACAACAAGTGGGAGAATTTTGAGTTGTGTTATATTCTTTCCACAACTAGCCCACATAGTTAACGGGGGTGGAGCCCCCCCTTCGTTGCACTGATTGTGTAGCGGAGGGGTCACAGGAGTTTGAGGGGTGTAGGTAACCGCACTCTATGGGGTTTGGGGCAGTGCCCCGGAAAATTTTTGTTTTGGAACCTATGTTAGGTTAGGCAGACCCACCTATGGTTTTGTGCATGATATTCGCACATGTTTTTGGACGCGATGATTTTTGGTCCATGGTATTGGATGCTTCGACATGTATAAATATGTATTATAACATTGAAAGGAACATAATGAAAAATCAAGTTGGTAATTCCAGTTTTGGGATCCAAGGGAAAATCTCTATGTATATGTGTTTTATGTGTTATGCTCTCGCATTGTTTATTTTTTGTGTTTTAGAATTCGTATGCAGGTAATTTCTGTACAGTGTTAAAACTTACATTTCCCTACTAATTAGTCTAGTAGTTGATCAATGAATAGTAGTGGGAATGATCATTTAATGTTGCTTTGTTTAGTTCCCTATAGTATACACATATTCACCATTTTCCATTTTTCGTTGGTACCAAAACTAAATGAGAAACCCATTGACTATCAGAGATAGGGTAGATAAATCTTACCTGTAATAGTTTCTACAATTATTATTTTACTATCTTTTTCATCATTGGATTCATTCTTCTTTATGGTTGTCTTACTCACTTTATTGTTTCATCTCTGTAAATGTGATGGATGCATGTTTTTGGATGGATTCCTTGCATGTCTTTATAGTCCCAAGAAAAATCTTTTGAATATTTCTATAATAATGCAATTACATGTTGTTCTTGTGATGATTGTAGATTATTACCAATATTTAGATTCTTTCCCGAATTGATTTCAATAGTTTTTCTTTGAAAATTGGTAATTAAGTTGATACGAAAAATGCTTTTAAATTAATTCTACAATGATTGAATAGTAAAATTTTCCTGAAATCATTGATTCAAAAAATGATTTGTAACTTCATATTGTGTTATTTGTAGTTGTTTAGGAATATCAAGTTCTAAGATAAAAAGACCTATTAAATCCTCATTTTCTTCCTCTTCTCTAAAATTAAAGGTTTGATTAATGCTTAAAATAGGCTGAGTGTTTTCTTTTTCATCATCAAGCCATGGTGGTAAAGAAGGAGATTGAGTAGGAGGATAGAGTGTAATATGTTTCCTTTCATCTTCATGTGGTATGATCATGCTTCCTGATATGCATCCAATGAAGGAACCTGTTGTGGCTAACCATAGTCTGCCAAGAATTAAAGGATGGCCTCCTAAATTTGTTTTTGGTTGCAAGATCAAAAAGTTTGCAGGGTATTTCCGTGAATCCAAATAAACAATGATGTCCTCAAGTATTCCTTCTGGTAAAACTTTAGATCTATCTACTATTTCTAAAATTGTAGTAGTAGGTCGAATGTTTGGAAATTTTAAATACTTCATAGTTTTTGTTGTCATGACATTTATACGAGCTCCTAGATCAATTAAAGTTTTAGGAACTGAAAATTTATTGATTGAAATAGTAACCAGAGGTATCTCAGAATCAATATATTTTTCAATTGTTGTTTTTGTAGACATGAGACTGGCTAATTTGCCAATGACTTGGATTGTGGGTGGATCTCTTTTCTTTCTGCTAGTTTGCTTAATGCATAATTCCTTTATTGTTTTTCTATAAATTGGAATTTCCTTAATGGCTTGAAACAAAGGAATTTTGACATAAGCATTATGTAATTCATCTATAATATCAAATTCAGGAAGAGAAATTGATGGTTTATGATCCATTAACCATTTTGGGAAAGGTGGTGTTTGACTCATAATTGTTTTATTTTTTTGAATTTGATTCCTTGGTTTAGATTTTCCAGATTGTTCTTCTTCTTCAATTTGTTCTTCTATGATTGGTGGGGAATCTTTTGTAGTACTTTTCCAGACCTCGAGTGGATATCTTGTATAGGAATAATAGAAAATGTAGGAAATAATGTTGTTTCTTCCATATTTTATGATGGCCTTTCCACTCTATTACTTGGATTTGCTACTTGTTGAGCTAGTAATTAAGTTGGCCCAAGTGGGGGTTTATTAGAAGGTAATTGAAGCTACTGAGGTTGAGTTAGTGCAGGAATTTATTATTGTGTAAATGTATTTGATTGAGTGGATTGCTGGAATTGTTGATATGGGAATGATTTTTGAGGATATGGTTGTTGATAAGATTGATATTGTTGAGGAGGTTGCGCTCCATAAGAATATCCTCACTAAATTTATGAGGGTTGCTTTTGGTTTTGCAAAGGAGGCCAAACCTACCATGGCATAGGAGTATTCCATGAATTTTGATATTGAAAATTTTGGGGAATTTGTTGAGGAAATTGTAGAGATGTACTTGCAAAACATGGTTGCCAAGATCTTCTTGGTTCCATATAATAAAATCTTTGAGTTTCTTCTATTTGACTTGGTTTCAACTCTTTTAATGTTGGAAAATCATCTGTAGCATGATTTTCTGTACATAGTCCACAAACATGTATATTATCCAAGGGACATTCTCATAAAATATGCTTTTCCCTACACTTAGGACAAAAGATTGACATTGTTTGTTCTTCTTCTTGTTATTTCTTCTTTGATTTTAATACATCAACTTGTGTTCCTAAGGTATTAAAAAGATATATTTGAAAATTTTCTAACAAACTCCTTATTTCTACTCTTGTCACTCCTTCTGTTGCAAATTTAGAAGCTCTATAAGTTACATCTCTTTTTCCTGTTCTAGATCTACCTCTAGATTAATTTTGACATAGTTCAGCTATTTCATCAAATGGTATGTATGAAATATCTCCTTTACCCATCAAATTGAGAATGTCAAGATACTCATCTCTTATTTCTTTAAGAAAAATTGTTCTAATGGTATCAGGATTTAGAGAATGTTGTTTGGATTTTGGCAGGTTGTAAAGGAATCATTCGAAATATTCTTCCAAACCCTCATCTTCTTGTTGAGACATTCTAAAATTATCTTCTTTTGAATCTCTAAGCCTACAATAGGCTTGATATTTGTTAAGAGAAATTTTCTTCGTTTCTTCCCAAGAAGTAACAGAGTGTTCTGATAACCCCATAAACTATTTTAATGCAACCGCTTTAATAGTAGGAAAAAGATGAAGCTTATATGTATCATTAGTGTAACCATAATTTATACATAAGATATCAAATTCGAACATGAATGAATCAGAATCTTCGGAAGACATTCCATAGAAATTTGGTAAAACTAAAGGTGGAATATTCTTCATTTTTACTCGTCCTAAAATTGCTCTAGTATCTACAGTTGGAAATCCCAAATTAGCTTCTTCATCATTTTCTTCATCTTGTATTCTTGTATGATCATATTCTCTTTTGAGATCTTCTTCTTTTTTCCTTTTTGCTTCTCTTGTTGTCTCTTCTTATCTTCTTCTTTGTCATTCTTTTCGTTGTTTTTCACATTGTAACATTTGTTCTGCGTTGGGGATGGTAGATCCTTTCCCTTATCTACCATATATTTTTCAATAGTTTCGATTGTTTCAATAGAAATTTGAGATTCAAATTTTTCTATGTGTTCAAATATAGGTTGATCTATTTGTTCAAGAATAGGTTGATCAATTGGTTTTCTTGTTTCTCTTTGTTTTCCTATGGAAGGTATTTCTATTTGTTTTTGTCTTCTTTTCACTTCGTAAGCTAACAAAGTTTGTCTTTCAATAAGAGTTAACCTTTGTCCTGAATGTTGTTTTTCCTCTAACTCTTCCAAAGATGGTTTTCTAGTAATTGGTGTAGTTAATTCAAATGGAGGAATACCTGTTTCTACAAATGGTTTAGTAGTTGGGGGGTCTTGTTTTATGTATCTACCCTTTTCATCTTTATATCTAGGCATAAATGACCATAATGAAAAATATTATCTATGTTTTTTTATGTCTTTGTTTTTATGTTTTTTTTCCAAATAATCTTCCTAATTAGTTATATCCAAAATACGATTCCCCGACATCGGTGCCAAAAATGTCAGCTCAATTTATTGTGTAAATTAAGCATATATTTTACTGTCAATCCGGGTTGGTAATATTAGAAGAAAAACACAATTTATGGATTTTTCCATAAGAACTAATATAGAAAGTAGTTATAGAATGGAAATACATATTATAAATATAAATCACTCCTCACAACTTAAGCAAAAAACATTTAAATATATTTCATAAAAGAATACATTATTGCTCAATGAAATTAGAATATTTTAGAAAAACAAGGAAGAGGCTCTTTTCAAAGAGACCTGGTTGTCCTCCCTCAACAATTCTATAATGACATTGCCATTATCTAAGTAAGCATAATAGAATGTAATGAAATCATGATAACTTAATCGAAGAAAGCTTGAAGGAAGTGAATCTTGTTCAATCTTAGTCCTAGCTCAGGGAGAAGAGGCTCTTTTCTAAGAGACCTGGTTGTCCTTCCAAAGTCAAGCTTTAGTAAAATGAAGCAAAATTCACTTAACACGTGCCATAAAATGAATTCACATTAAATATGTTAACAAATATTTACAGCAAATGAATATAATAAACATGGAGAATTAAACTAGCATATGCACAAATATGAACATCATACAACAAAGTGTATTTAGCTTGCTATGGGGCCTCCAACATTGCTAATACACTACTAAAATACTCAACTACAGTAGATCATTCACTCCAGCAAACACAAAGAAGTCATGAAACAAAAGCTCTATCTTCAATCATCTCAAAATAATAATCTTGAAGTTTTTCTACATAGTCTAACTATGAATGCCTAACTACAGTAGATCATTCACTCCAGCAAACACAAAGAAGTCATGAAACAAAAGCTCTGTCTTCAATCATCTCAAAATAACAATCTTCAAGTTTTTCTACATAGTCTAACTATGAATGCCTATCTTTAAATAGGAAAAATAATAACCACTTAAGTTAAAAAGTCTTAAAAAACCATCATTAATGTTATCCCACTTCATCGAGTCAAAGCCATACATTGGTTACAAGAAATCTGGAAAAATTCCAAAAAAAACCTAAAACTGCCCCTTTTTAATAGGGATTTCTAGGTGACAGGTGAACTTTGACCAGCATTGACTGGATCTGTATTTGCTCATTTTGATTGAACCAATAGTTGTTCATCTATCCATGGTTCCTAAGCTTTCCAAATATGTATTCATATTGCATGCAGGTGTCCTGCACATATCACTTTAATGAAGCTATTACGAAAATTTTTAATGCAAACTAAAATTAATTTTAAAATTCAATTTTTACAAAAAATTTTAAAAATTGAAAAGCTTAATCTAATTACCTAAATATACAAAATAAAGGTAAAATGAAGCATATATGAGTGGAATAACGTGGAATAGGGTGGTAAGTAAGTGAGTTTATTTTAAACAAAATTAACCAAAATTGAGGGCCAAGACAATCCCAATATCTGAGCCACGTTTCTAGGCTAGCCTCTAGACCACTACCCAAAACTTCATGTAACTTTCTAGAATCATATTAAACATGATAGGAAAGCTAAACATTCAAAATTGAATCAGAAACTTCACCTAGACTACCTAGAACACCGTAGACATTTCGTCAAACATATGGAAAACATGTAAGCTACAGGGCATGAAAGCATATATGGTCATAAACTAATAGTCTTCATTTAAGAATCACAAAAAAGGGTCCAAGTCCTCTCTAACTAGATACAATAACACTTTTTAGTCCATGTATTCATTAACCATTTTATAACTTATCAAAACATGTCAAGACCCATAGATATAATACATCATATAACCAACAAATAACCAACATAGAAACCATGGAAAATCAACCATAACATTACTCATAATTAATAGAAATTCTCATAGATCACAATAAGAAAATATCTCATATTGACATGTGAAAATTCCAGCCAAATCAAGTACTTCCACGTACCACCCAACCATAGATTGAGTTGAACCAAATATTTCTTTCAGCCAATCAACCCCGCAATATATTCCAAGCATGAATGTGAGATATCATGGAATAAATAAATAAAAACCAAACCAGGGCTTCCACAGGTCAAACCACCTCAACCCTCAACCATAGTGATTCCACCTCCATAGTCTAGAAATCACTAACATCAACTAGATTGGTCTCTACCCAAGTTTTACAGGGCTCCAAGAACTGGTAACTCAACCCACAACCTTCTAGGACTCTAGAGCATTTGTTCCAACCGTTGTTGTAGGGACTAGTAACTCAACCCACCAAGGGCTCTAGGGTGTTTGTCTCGACCAACGACTCAAAGAAATAGTAACTCCACCCAAGTTGTTCCACGGCTTCCAATGCATTCGTTCGAACCCATAGCCATAAGGAACTTGAGCACCAATTAGGAAAAAAAATAAGAAAAAAGAAGTGGAAGAAACCCACAACACCATGGCTATCCAGGAAATGGCAAGGCAAGGCTAAAACCACTCTTAATCCAGGAAAATATCCATGCCAATGACAACACATTACCATAGAATCACTTTCATATACCATGCATCCAAAAATCGATACGGAAACCACACATGCAACCTGTTACCTACAAAGAAATCTAATTGTAGTTGTTGATCCAACTATTTCCTTGCACTCACTGCTTTCCTATGCCTTCTTTTTCCAAATCCAAGTGAATGCTAGAGTGCTCCAAGCATTCTCCAAGAATGTTCTAAGTGTGCAAGAGGATGAGAAAACAAGTTAAACTGGAAAAAGGTTATGAACTGATCCTCATAAGCCTTTTCATCATTGAGGCCTCTATTTTCGTCATTTTCCTTCTTTTTTCCTCTAATTTCCTTAGCATGAAAATATGTGTCTTTTCACATTCCTTTTCTCCTATTTTCCTTTATTTTCGTAATTAAATGCCAATTATTACCTCTTTTCCTCTACCAATGCCTTTTCCAATTTCAATAGCCATTATTAATCACAAGTGATGCCCACTAAAGTGTTTTTCCCAACATTCAGTTTGGAATATGTGTTCTATGACCTTGGTCTTATTTTATTTACATGGAAAATCAACTAGGGGCGGTTACAAATATAATGAAAAAATTAATCAAGTTTTCGTAGTTATGGGTCGCAGGAGAAAAATCTATGTGTATATTTTCTAGTCTCACCATTGTATATTTTCTATTTATTAAGAATTTGTTTGCAAATATTATCTGTACATGGTTAAAATATTCACAAACTAATTCTCAAAATAAGACAAAGAGATGGCCCATGGCCAAATCCACCACTTCATCCAACTAAGTGAGATTCTTATCATTCTTGCCAGACTATAAAATTGAAACTTGAAACCACTTTCTATTACAAATAGAGAGGCCAATATTATAGCTTAAATCATATTTCCCTCATAATAGTGATACAATACAGTGGTTCCATCCCATAATTGGCCTGGTAATGGCCAACGCACTAACAAAATACATTAAAATCCTAAAATCTCAACTCAACATACACATTCTACATCACAAAACCATAAATATCGCATCTATCATAGGTAACATACCTCAAGGCATACCTCTATATATAGAATTCATTCATATTGTAAATGTTAATAAACAAGCACAACGAAACATTGATCCATCTCATCGTTACAACATACTAAGCACCCCATCATACCGATAGTCATGAAACACTAAACAATAATATCATTTCATTAACAATGAAATAGATACACTTATCTGAGTCACTTAATATTTTCTAGAAATTAAAGAAAGAAAAGCCACTCTCCAGCCAACAATAGGCTTATCTACACAATAGTTTTCTTGCAATTGGCTACCCCGGAGCTAGATATGATGCCTTGAGACGAAGACCAAGTTAGGGCTAACAGGGTTAATTACAGGGTAGATAACATGAAGGAAACTCTCCTTGACACACAAAAGTCAATATACTACCTTTCAACTACCAAGCTAAGTGTTGTTAACAACTCATAATGTTGCTACAACGTACATGCACAACATAAAAGGAAGTCCTTCTCAGATCTAGTGGTTCCTTGGTACTCCCCCTCTCTCATTGTTTTTCATGCTCAGTTCAAAAAAATTACTCAAAAATTCCCATAGCTCTCTAACCTTGGATGAAGACCTCAACATTGAGTTCCTTAACCAACATAGTTACTGACCAAACGAGAAAGTGAATTGGTACCCGTTTTTTTAGGTAGCAAAAAATCACTCAATTTTGAAAAGTGGTGATGCCAGAATACACTTTTTTTTAGGCATATTTTTGGCACTTTAAATTTTCTTATGTATCATGTATGAACATTTTTTTTCGATGTTAGTGATTCTCATGCTGATTTTCCAAAGTGTTGATGCAACATCAACACATTTTTTAAATGTTAGTGATTTTCATGTTGATTTTGAAAAGTGTTGATGTAGCATCAACACATTTTTTTAAAAGTTAGTGATTTTCATGCTGATTTTGAAAAGTGTTGATGTAACATCAACACATTCTTTTAGAGGGCTTACTTTTTACACTTCAATTTTTTTTGTATCAAGTGTGAACATTTTTTTTGTTAGTGATTTTCATCTTGATTTTCAAAAGTGTTGATGAGCATCAACCCTTTTTGTTTAGAGTGCTTAGTTTTTACACTTTAAATTTTCTAATGAATTAAGTGTGGATGATTTTTTTTAAATGTTGGTGATTTTCACGTTAGTAATA